>UXSR01000066.1:0-99671 GCA_900604375.1 Mesocestoides corti
AAAGTAGCTTATAACAATTCTGCAGTTCTGCTGAGTGGAGTTGTAGAATAATTATCTCTTGATCATAGATCAGCACGCAAAAATTTATTTGCCAAGCACCCCCCATGCCTCCTCATCCTCCGTCATCGCTATTTCCCAGAGTCACGCGGTAACCTCACTACTGTACGGAACATGTCAACTTTCAATCCAGCATACCACAGCTTAAATCAGACAGCACCTACACCAACAATTCACCCAGGTAATCCGGCTGTCAAATTCCATATTTTGTCTTCTGATATTTTCGAAGGCGGCCGTGATATCTGCCTGTCGTCTACACGCCTAAAATATGCGCTCATGCGAAAATTAGATTATGCAAGGTAGCTTGGCATACCATGAAAACTAGCGTCCACCCACCATGACATTCACAAAAATGTAACGGTGACGAAAACCAACCAAATTTGGACATCAACATTCCTATCCATTCTGAATACGTACCCTTCCATCGGGCTCAGACAAACTACAATAGCAGGTCGTTGAAAAATGCGAGAGAACCCACAACACGATGCAGCGAGAAACCAAACTCTGGTTTTCGTCGTAAAAATAACCCTTAAACTGTACGCTTCGACCGAAAAGCTCAAACACTGTCGCGAAAATCCCACGGAACGCACTTTAATCTTTCATCAATATAGGCTCTAAACAGATATGTGCGATCATGGGCGAACCCCGCAGTTTTTTCCAACATGCCCATCCGCCGTTTGGAACGTCTTCCCGATACTTATCGCTTAACAGAAAAAAAACAAATTTGCAACATAGAGGTCTTCGCGCTCTCACTACGACCGGTTCGACAACTTTGTTTCGTTCAACGTCGAAAAGCTAACGGGTAATAGCCCGAGTGGGCCACAAAACCGCTACACGAGCCGCCATTGGCAAAGCGATGTCATCAAAACGGAACCAACAGAACGCACCAGCAAGCCACCTTAAGGGAAACCAACTTAGACACTGACTCACGTGAATTCAGTCTGCCCATTTTGATGCAAAGTAGAAGCTATACCTATTCACGATCAGCCGTTTTTACGTTAGACCAGCTCCAGCTTGACAAGGTAAAAGTCGTAAAACGCTCAAATGGCACTGGCGCGGAACCCACATCGAGGCTTAACTATGGACGTCTGTAATTATATTTCCAGCACAGAATTGGACAAAAGACGTCTGCCAAAATACATATCAAGTTTGCCAAATTAGATACACTAACTGACCGCTCACAACACGACGTATGCAAAATTGGCTCAGGTTTATGTACCATGAAACCGTATATTTTTATAAGTATATTTTAGAATGTCGTAAGAGGGCGTGCAGTGGTGAAACGAGGTGCATGCAGGCGACGATTGACACGGTGAGGAAGAGGAAACTTGAGATCCTTGTCGTGAAACTGCGTGACGTGTGGCCGCCGACACTTCGAATCAGGAATCGCTTCAACCTTTATTACTTGAATCGACGTTGCACGTGCACGATGGCGGGCACCCATTTCACGATACATTTGGGTTACCGCTCCTTCTTCCGAGAGATCACGGTACTCCTTGTACATATTATGGGTCCCAGACCTCGAGTCGTACCGAATCCATATACCGTAGTTCTTAACGGTAAGGGGCTTCTTGGGGTGCAACTAAAACAAAAACCTTCACTTTATGCAACTACTCCCAGATGCACGAAAGATGCCACAACTCCATTTTGGTGGAGGGGAAATTGAAGAGGCAACATCATTTAGTGTAACCATTATCACGACTTCAAACCAGAGATAAGGTAGAAGTGCATCAAACCATTAGTGAATTTGCAACCGTGAGATAGAAGCAAAAGAAGAGAGTGGATGACCATAAGAACAAAACAGAGAGGTAACAATGCGAACCGAGTCATTCCTGAGAACCATCAATGAATAGCAAACTCGCACAGATATTACGCTGTTAATGACAGATGACGCAGTCAACCTTATAATAGCCTTTGGAACTCACCCTCTTACACGATACGATCTCGCCGTTGCCCTTCTTCATTTTTTTTAGCTGGCGAATAAAGTACCAAAACCGGGACTTAGCGGTTACGGAATCTGGAGCAAAAATTCTCATACGGTAAGGAACCGGTTTTGGATCTTTGGCGGTAGGCAATCGCCTACCGACGACTATGAAAAGCTTCAGCTAAAGCAAAATAGATTGACTCAAAAATGCGTACCTTGCCTGACGCACGCATGTTGATTAGTGGAATCAACCGCCGATTTGGTATCTTAAACAAACAGTGGTTAGGAAAATAAACTCACAAAAATCTTCTACGTTATTTCTTATTTTAATTTCTCAATCAAAAAAATTGTTTCAAATTTGTTTTCAATTTTATATACCTTATCAATGCACTTTTGCACAAAAATGAGTCATGTGGAATCAAAATCAAGCATTGAGTTTAACTTCAAAAAACAAATTTCTTTTTTTTCATTTTCGACAAATTTAACTACAATATGTTGTTTTTAGTCTTACCCGTTTTTGTTTTAATAACTAATAACTAGATTTTAGGCTAGTGACTTTCAACCATTTGATAGCAAAATCTCTAGGTGGTGTGGATTTGACGACACTGTTTAAGTCATTTTTCGTTGTGACTTGGTTAGCAAACGATATTAACGACTTTTGTTATCTAGGTTTTGATGCCAGTTTTAAATAGTAACGAGTAAAATACCTTTTCTTTTGGATTCTTGTGAATCATAAGTGTGCGGTTTGACAATTCCCTGCTAATTTACGAGACTATGCTTGCGCGCCCATTTTCTAAAACTTTTGTTGGACCCTAGAACATATTCCAAGAGTATTTGCCCATTCCTGTATATATTCTCCTACTTATCTTTGGTTATGTCGGCCTGTTAGTGCAGATGAGCAATCAAATAATAATCACTAATCGTATTCTTTGAACAGCAAACGGTGAAATTTAATCACACTTTGACTCCATATTTGTTCTATTTAATTTCTTTGGACATGGCAGTAGCGTCATTAATAAATTAACTTCCAGTGTTTGTCAAGTCCTACTTTACAATCTTTAACTCACGAGTGGTTGGTGGATCAGACGTTGAAAATAATTAAAACAAACAGTCACTTCGTGAGTACTAATTAAAATTCTACATCACCCCTAAAACACACTTTCTGAAAATCTCGTTTTTTACCATGCGAAAATAATTGAAGCAAATTTGATCAGGTATGAATAACCATATTCCCTGAATGATAAAAAAAGAAAAAAAAATAATATGTCGTGGCCTGTGAATTTCAAATATCTTGGGACCTGTCTTTTATTAAACAGATAAAATTCATGACTTTGCTACCAACATTCGACTACATTACACGTACTTCGTATTTGCTTAATTTGTAAATAATATTATGACTGTTAAAATGTGTTTTTTTTTTAATTTGTCTATTTCTTTTATTCCGAGATTGTTTTGGGTTTTTTATTCAACAAATTTTACCAAAATAAGGGAATTTATTTCATTTATTTTATTGAGATCAACCTGATTTTCATAAAATTATTTTTTTCATTTAGTAAATATTTTAAGGCATTGAGACGGTTATAAATCAGCATGTGGTCATATGTATTGAAGTCTGGACTGATAGTATTCACTTGTCACGAAGATTATCAGTAAACAAGTCTTTGTACTTTTAAATTTTTGATTTTTAATCATATCGTCACATAGGTATTTAGTTCTATCTTGTTCCCACTATTATCACCTTTGAAAGTCTTCGGGACTTTGGAACTCGTTCCTGCATAGACATTTACAATCCTATATTCATGAAAGAATATCCAAAGCATTTAACACCGTATAACTCCTATGCTAGTAGACAAACAGATGGCAGTTAAGCATTGCATAACACGTTAAGGCTAAGTATGTTGTGCTCGTCCAGTTTTTAACTTACCTATTGAGCGGGACCTAAAGGGAGAGGTCAATATCAGTCTAGCTCTCAAAGATACCCACTCCACAAGGGCTAACTACTTGCCACATGACAAAAGAAAGAAAGGACGATAGAATTGGTGTATTTCAGACGAATGTATGCAAAGACAGAGCTGCTAGAAAATGAGCAGAAAACTAGATTCAGAATATGTGAATGAAGGTTGGGATCAGGATTGAGCTGCAGGCTCATAAGCGCGGCTTGAGGATATCAGGATGGCGGATGGATACACGGGAATAAATGGCAGACCAGGCTGGCGTATGTGGGCAAAATGGCTGCCATCTTAATGGAGCAAATCGCAAGTGGTGCTTAGTGAGAATCAGAACTCAAACAACGTGGAAATGGTCAATAACATGATGATGTTTGAGACAATATGCTTTTTTTGATTCAAGACATTCGGCCATATTAAGTTATACACTTTTACAGGTATTCTTAAGTGTCTATCTCTCCCACCGTTAAATAAACAGCTATATTTTATTGATCAGATTTTACTTTTTAGCGTCTGGATCTTAGTTTTATTTTGCAACGGCGTTATTCGTAGATGTAAAATCTAGTTTCGAATCGCACAGGAATAAGCAAAACTTGCACTAAAATCAGTCCCCATAAATATTGATTTACCTGTTTTTAGTACTAACAATGCGTATGTCGAAGTATCCATCTCTAACTTTTAATAGAAATTGTAATTAATCAGTTCAGATTTGTCCCTAGCATCCATTGTTGAGCAAATATGTATCAACAAAAGTAAATCGTCTTAAAACATGCTCTTCTACTTCATCTATCCTTAAACACACGGTGACTGGTTTGTTTCCCGTTTCGTCAATCCGAGTTGTAGGGCTTTCGGTACAATTTCTGACACAACTCCCTACAGTGCAAAGCTATCACTGTGACCAAAACGCAATCGAATCTAGTGTATCCACAAATGCTGACTCTTTGCGAACGCCCCTACATGACATGGAATCCATGCTGCACATGCTTTTTTTATATTTGGACTAAATTTTTTTAGACTTATGTATTATGTGGGTCTTAATCGCGGAATTATTTCAGATGTCCTTAGAAAATCATCCATCTAACCACATTTCGGTTTTCGCACTTACAGTTAACAAAAACACTGACACAATCTATCGTCTTCGTTATTTTAAATCGCTCACTTTGTGTTAAAGGACCGAAACTATAATCTGGCTCTTTTTTTATCCTAATGTGTGTAGTTACCTAGTTACATACCAACAGTCAAAATTTGAATGTGATCAAGTGTTTTCAACTCTTAGGTACAATGATGACTCAATATGAAAATGAGTAATTCACATGAGCTACTTGAGTTTATTTTGCTTCTTTCTGACGTTTCCCTGTCATAAATCAAGAACTGCTTGTGCGCTCATGGTTATCCCTCTGAATTACATGTCAGGCTTCTAAGTCCCACGCTATCTCTTATATCAACGGTCTACATGATAATAAAAATTTGAATGGAAAGAAATAAACACACGGCAAAACACTTTCTCTCTTTCCTGACTCGTGTATGTTAGAAGTGCAATACACAAGTTTATTGTGCTGTTCAGCCAAACTGACTTCAAGACTACTACGTCATTTCATAATGAGAATGTAGTGGCTGAATTTAGCATCACCTTACGACCCCCTAATTAACGGCTCGTAACAACCAGAGAAGAATAGAACAAGGGGCGACAGAGGACAGAGGTGTCAAACCAGCCAAGTGGCTTTGTGTGCGCATGGGTACGCGTGAGTCGCATGCGATTGCAGGCAGAAGCCAATAACAGAAGGGGTGAGTCATTGGTACACTAGGGCCATGGTACACGCCCACTCACACGAGGTGGCTGTCTGTCCACTACAGGACGTCATGGCGCCGTCCCCACTTGAACTTATTCTACATCAGAGGCAATTTTAAAAAAAGGATCGTCCTGTTTGTTGATTTTAAAAGCACCCCTGAGAATACGCTCAGGTAATCGAAATCCACTTTCGCCTTACAAAGTGATCAGGTCGACTGTTCATTAATACATCCTGTTTTCTCCAAAACTGAGCCCTTTTTTGGAAGAAAGTGGAGTTTCTGGAGGAGAATGGGGCTAGGCACAGGTAGATGAAGTAATGCCAGAGGCACTACTAAAGTGAAACTAGATCTTCCGATTTTAATGTACACTGAAGCTTGCTAAGCACAAACTCTAAGGTATAAACTGTGCTCATGTCGTCGATACAAAACGCTATTAAACGCCCGGAAATGAAGGAAGGGATGGCAATTAATGTAAAGCACTCAAAGCGCGCGTCAATGTCATTCGAAATCAACAACAACTAATCCACAATTTCTCGGATTAAAGTGAGGTTTTTTTTTCAAATTTTATATACCCTATTCCCGAAATGCCTTATAACGCATAGGAGACTTGCAAATTTGTTGCCTTCTTATCGGGGATTCGTGTTAATTACACCAAATTTTGAGTGAACAAGTTCTACTATTCACACTGAAGGCCGCCACGCCACAAATGGGCGGGAGCATGTGAACTTCCACGCAGAATTTGGCTGAGTCAGTGAAAGCTCTCAGCAAGGTGTCTTGTCTTGTGCAGGTTGTGGAGTCGCTGACTCATACGTGCTCCGTCTGGGTGCCAGTGCGGGGGCGGCCGAACAAGGGGGAGCTGGACTACATACGCCTTTTAGTTTTTACATCGGTGTGGTGTTAAACTATAACACTTTTAAATCTTGAATTTTGCGTACTTGGCTTCCTTTCAAAATTTAATTATATGATCACATTAATGGCATCTCGAGAAGACGTCTCTTTTCACAAAATGAATTCATCAACAACTCTAGCAGTTTGTGGTCTCCTGAAGCCAAAATGCACTTTCCCTCATATCTGGCTTAGTCACGGTTTCTGCAGAAATAGAGGTTATTATGCTAAAATAAATTGCTATGATATGATGGTGCAGACTGCTACGTTTTTGGTTAATTTAGATTAATCAACCCATAAAAACTAAATCACGGTTTAGAATCGGAGCAAAATGCTAACGCATAACGTTTGACACTGGCCGTAGTCGTGGCGAAAGCGGAGGGGCTCTTTGTGTGGGAAATTAGTGCCACAGGATTTTGGGACTCACTTGGATTTAAACAGTCTCAATTTGATTTCTAGGTGCATTTCGTTTCTGGGTTTCTACCCGTGCTTTAAATTTTGATGCCAGCAAGTGAGGTGCTATAGTCATTCCGTTCATTCAGTTGAGTCTTCCTTGATTACCACTTTTTGCAGATTGTCAAGTGTGGTACCAACATACAGCACTTTCACCATCTTTAAAAGGCCATGACTCTTGGAGACAAGGGTAATTGAAAAGCAATAGTATTTCTAAATTACGATTCAGGTAAATGATTTATCAGAGGTCTCATGACTCGATTAAGGTAAATTGCTTAATTAAGTTTACCCGAGAGCTAGTAGGATAACGCAAACAGTAAATAGATTCTAGGATGAGGTGTCAACTCTAACGATCATTGGTTATCACCATAACTTTGCGAATTAGTCATTTCCTTCGCTGGCGATGAAATTACTAGAAGCAGCATAAACGTAATTCATTAATAGAATATCATATAAAGATCCGTGAACGCTACTCGTGTAGTCCGATAATGAAAGTATCAAGCCGCCTTCAAAATCCTTCGTGTCTCCTGGATTTAAAATCATAAATCAGAGCATTTTCAAATTTGGATTCAAAAACTATAACACTTTCAGGCCCACTAAATCGTGAACACAGGGGTTGTGCAGCCATAGGAGCAGCAAAAAAGAACGGTCGAGAAATATTGAACCAAAATAAATACAAACCAACTCCAAGGATAAGTCTTTCGTTACTAACTTTACTAGGTGAATCTGGCCTTAGCAAAGCGTCGAAAATGAGACGGGAAGTCAGGCTAATGTGGTCTCCAATCTAAATGTTGTAGAAGGAGGAGGGGGAGGAGGCGTTGAGCTACTCACTAACAGTCTACCAGTGTGTTCACCTTAACCAACGTACAAGTCAAATAAATGTGTAGCTAATATAGCACATGTAACTTAACGGAAGCCCTAGGAGGTAGCTTAGAGTATACCAAGAGAGACAGAACGCACTTGCATCCAAAAAATACCTTTTTAGTGAAAATTAAATCAACACATCTCCTCAGAACACCTCAAACAGATACGCAAAATAGAGCTTAATTACGCTATGTTAGTTTATTTAATCGTTTTAAATGAAGGAATTTCTAGTTCTCTCTTATAAATAAATCACATTTACTTCAACTTCATTGGCACTGTAAAACATGGCATGCGCATTTTCGCAGCTGTTTTCAATTTAAAAAGTAAATTATTTGGATTTACTTAAAACACTCGAATTTGGATTTTGGTTATGTGACAATCCGTAGTCACAGGTCATTCCTGAATCGCACTACGAGTGAGTGGATTGCAACAATTACGCGTGAGTGAGCAAGTCTGCCGGAATATTGGTTTTGATGACTCATCCCTATTTTCTATTGGTTACTATTGTCAGTTGCCTGTTATGCATGCGGGCTCATCCGTACAAAAATACACTTGTCTGGTTTGGCTCGAATAATCTGTCGTATCCGCTGTCGCCTGTCTTGCCTTTGTTTTCGGATTATTACGGTCTGTTAACCAGAGGGTTGTAAGGTACTGCTAAACCACTACAAGCTAATAGGGAAATCCACCCCAGCCTCGTCATTGTGACTGTCATGAAAAATAAAACCTATCGACTGCTAGGTCGCAGATATGTGACGTCATAGCCACTCGCTAACCACCCAGAGTAAACAAGCTACAACCAACCAATCAGATTGTACCGACAGTAGGCCCGTTAAGGGAAAGCCTTCAGGTCAATTTGACACTTATTTCCAATTAATATCAAAATTAGAAATGACTCATTTAACGCTTCATTGACTGACATTAAATGATATCGATAAACCCACAAATTCTTTGCATAGAAACGAAGAAACCTTTGAAATCAAGTCTTGAGCCTGGCAAAAACAAGCGTTAATTTAAATTACTTGTATTACGTTATTTTGGCTGCATGCAGATTCCGGTAACTCGGGTTAGATTATGCTAATCATATACTGCCTATGATTTATGCATTTATAGAGGACATCGGCCTCTGATATTCGCGAAAGACGCATTAAGACACAAAATATTCGTAATTAGAAAGTCACATTCAAAATTATGACAATTAGATCATGCAATTTTGTGGAATTTTATCAGTTTGATTTACAATGTTGGCATTGCTCAAGTGCAGAATTTGCTTATGGTGTCTTTTAATGTTTGCACAATTGACCATATTAAAAATGTCAACTCTAATGGGTTAATTCTCTGAACTTTGGATAATAAAATTTATAATGGGCGCTCTTAGTACACGTTGTGTAATTTTTAAATTTGCTAAGCATTGACGTCATGTTCTCATGTGCCATTAATTGTTACAACGGGTATTAACTAACAATATTTATTAATATTGGTATTGCTTCCGTGGAATGCCTTAAAAAATAGATAGGAAGTGATCATGTGGCATTTTTGATATTTGATGCCGTGCAAGATTCAAGAAAAGTAGAATTTTACTAATTGCAAATGGTTTTTAGAATTTGAAAATTTTGTTTTTTTGTTGTTACGGAAGTCTGAACCTCAAAGACCTATTTAATTATATGTAATGTTATGCTGCCTTAATCTTGACTTAATTCCATACAAACCATCCAAGAACCATCGTGTTATTCAATAAAGTAGTGTTCAAAGGAAATGAAAAAGCACAGGAAGAAGGAATGTGAGTTTCCTGTTCTCTTTTAGCTGTTACTCTTAACATGCTGCTGCTAGATACTCTTTCCGGCGCCTTCTAGTAGCCCTGAACTAAGAAATTGCTCGTCAACCCTTCATTTTTGGGTGCAAACCGCCTGATGGGCAGTCGTCTAAATTTTGCGCAGCTTGTGAGCGGTGCTCGTACAGAATCACAGTGGATAACACATATCACTTATTGATTTGTAATGCTTTGCGATGCGGGCAGCATTGAATAATTTAGATGCATCTGATATCTCGGTGCTTATACACACAAATCAGTAGAGTTTACAGCTAACTGAAGGCATTAGGGCACAAATTAACATACAACCACTTGCAGTGCACTTTTGTTCAGACGTACATTGATTTATTCTCTTCAATAAATTTACATTGCAGATGACAGCTGGGTTCTTTTTGGCAATTAACATGCAGAACCCGTGATTAACGCACGGTGACTACATCTACCCACACAGAAACCTAAGCATCGTCCCGGAAACTGTCAGAGACGGTCAGTTGACTTGTGCTGTTTTGGGTTTATCTCAGTGGCCCCGCTTGTGGACAGCCAGAACATTTGCGCATTTGGTAAATCCAGCTCTAACGTGTGACGAGTTTCAGGTTAAGGCTTCTGTTTAAATTAAGGTTTACGATGCAATTGTAGAACTGATTTGGTTTAAAAGTGTATTTGAAACGAGTCGCAGCCTGGACTGGGATAGACGCCTTTAACTTAACCAAACCTAGTCATTGTCTTTAATTCACATTAATATGGCTGACTGGAGATACTGCGTAAGTGCATTAGAAGAACGGATGAATGACGATTCATCCATAGGACCAGTGTTTTGGAACCATTGATTGGTTGACTTGAGATCATTTTCCACCGCTTCAAGGTCCTCATTGAACCAAACCTCTTCAATTGACTCCAAACACCATAATGGCTGATTTTGCATTCCCCGTATCTCGCTTTGTTTCAAACTGTAATTTACACATTAAAGTTCCCGTAGGTATCACCCCGAATTGCCTCATAATCCAACTCTGGAACCATCATAACTGCTTAACTTATACCTCAAATTGAGTAGATGAAAGTTTTCCACTCAAAAAGGACTTTACACATCCCATTAATTAAATCCGTCAAAAACCATAATCTTGCGCCACAATTTTACGAAACTGTTCTACTTTTCCATGGGAAGGTTGTGACTGACAACTGCAGTTTTTAAATGCTTTTGCGTGATACTAGGTTCTACTTTCACATGTAAACTTATTCTTCACGTCTTTACTGAAATGGCACGTGCTGTTAAAATTTAAGCTAATTTTTCCCATATAAGGTAACTGAAAGCCATTGCAAAATAACACCGAAACTACCGCAACCCTGACGGCATATGAAATATCCATGTACATCCAATGTGCTTAGTGCTACTTGTCGAACAGGGCCTGAATTAATGAGGGTGTTTAGAGCAATCAAGTTGACATCATTGACTCACCAGTTCTCCAGATATTGTGTCCTGTAATAATACACCGGAATTATCCATAACCTAAACACCATCAACTACAACATAAAATTGACCAGTAACGCGTCTAGGAATAAGTTTCCAGGCTCATGTCAAATCAGTACATAAAAGAATACTTGGAGGCCATACAGGTATTGGTGAAGTAAAAGGTGGGATTTAGTGATGCGAAAATCCCTAGTGAACTCGAACGTCGTTCTGTAGGATGCGTTTGTCAAGTCGGGAATTTTCAATTTGGAGTCTGCTTACACGAGAAATCAAGCCGCGAGTTTTGCTGCTGATATAGGCAATTTCTCCGAGACTAATGGTTTTCCGAAGCGATCAGCAGCCTAAATGATTAAATCAAATTTTGTTCGGTCACTTGGGGAGGGAACAAATTGCGAAAATCACTTTAGCTTTGCATTTTTGCTTGAGTTTCAGTCCACTGGTCTCACGGGTTACCCAATTGGTTCATTTATTTTAAACCAATCAGAACATCGCAGCTTTGTGTAAAACCTCGGCGCTTAGTTTAGACTAGGCATATTGCTTTCTGTACCAGGCATGATGACAGATTTGACGCCTTACAAATCAAAAGTGTCCTTCTGGAGCAGCTCTAGGCCCATTGCGCCGTTTCTCCCATACTCTCCAGGTCTTCTACTTTACCCCAGCTTGGACATTTTCGATAAGATTTCGACAATCAACAGTCATCTCTATCTCAGTGGCTTACAAGCCATCACCCCAAAAAGGCTGCAGAATTATGGGGTGACACTTTTAATCTCTATAATGCCAGGGACATTACCTGAAGATATTCTATCACAGGTAACTACGCATGTTCAGGTACCGGTGGAAGATATTGAGTTCACCAACCTCGGAATTCACTTCGACGCGTTGGCAGACAGGATAGCCCAGGAAGCACGCCGCGGTGGGCGAACTCTAGTTCACTGTATGGCTGGAGTATCGCGGTCGGCATCCATTGTCCTTGCTTACTTAATTAAATATCAGAAAATGAGCTTGGCCGAGGCATACGACCGCGTGCGCTCCATCAGACCATGTATTCAACCGAATCTGGGATTTTGGCGCCAGCTGATAGCTTATGAGGAAGTAAGACGGGGCACCACATCTATGTGGGTCGGTCCCAATGCAATGCCTTTCCTTCCCTTTCCTCGCACAATGTCCAGCGGCTTACAGTGGAATCACCCGACAACGTCCAGAAGACCAAGGTTCAGGAAGCACTGGAGCATTGTCGACAATTATTGACGATCTTTGTGCTCCCATCCAAACTCAGGGCAATTCATTTGATTTGATTTTGAATGATTACGACAACGGTATAATGTATTTTTTTATTTTGTGTCCACCCCCACACCATTTTTTTTAATTTTTTCCTCTCATTCACACCATTTCGTTTGGCCAAAGAAAGCACATACATCCAACCACTTTGGCTTTTTTTGTTGCCTCCGCAGCAATTCGAAAATCCCCTTTATATTTCTTATTTCTCTTTACAAAAAGAGGATTTGTCACGATATTTTTTTAAATACAATGTTATATGCAAATGGCTTTTGTCAGCTATCAATGCTACCGAGGACAAATCCAACAACGCTTTTAGTCCTTGTAACTGGCTTTTTTACTTAAATTCGTTTTATAAGGCTTTACACGCCCTCAGATAACACCATTGTTACCGATTCCCCCAGTTCCTCAAGTGCTTGGTAGGGATGCGCATCAGCAAACTAAAAAGAACATCTAGACAGGATACCGTGCAGGTAGACTAAAACTCGTGAAGGCGTTGACCAATGCCAATGACATGTTTTGTTCACCGACCTCCTATAGTTAATTGGGAATCATTTGAGTATCCAGACTCAGTGGTTAGTTATTGATTTTAATGAAGCTGTTGAACTTGAACATCTAGATAAGGGATCGTCGGCATGTGAACATTGAGATTGTTGGAAAAACTCACCAACGTAGATGTGGCTTTGGAACATAAAATATTTGTATCAGAAAACTCCATAGCTAAATATCAGAATTCAGATGAATAGGTAAAGGCGAATCCACTTTGAAGTAGTGATTGAAAGCAATCTCTAGTTAAGTCCACGTCAGTGCTAGAAGCATGGGTTCGAATCCACTTCAATGATTTACCATTAATTTTAGTTTAGCACAAGCTAAACTCCTCAGTTGTGTTTCTTGTCTCATATTTTAACTGGCAAACATAATAAGTTGGTTTTGCCGTAATCACAATATCAAATTTGTCACTGACCTCAAAGTTCAATTAAGATTCAACTTTTGAACCTAGAGAATAGCAGACGCCATGATTCTGTCATTGGCGACGCAATTGAAGTGTACAAATGTTAAATCTACTCTAAAACGGAAAGGTTAGGACAATTTGATCATCCGGCACACTTTAGAGCATTTATCGTAGACTAATTTAGGAGGAATGGGAGTCTATCACGCCATCCCGTTTCTAAATACCTAGTAAACAATTTCATCATTGCGTCATTTGTCGTCATCAAGCATCGAAATATCAAATTATGATTGCCAACATGTTACTTATTCCAAGACACATCGCAAGTTGAAGAGCTTGGAAAATTGTGTGATTTTCAGATTGTATCATAAAGTTAAAATACATTTGCCTGAAAATTTCAGATATTTCCAACAGGGATTCAGGTTCTTGCCAAGAGAGACATCAGATGATATTAAAGCAGACTGAAAAAATAAGTTCTTATTGGTCCAAAATAACCTTTATGCGGCCACGCCACCCTATTTCTTCTTCAGGCTTCTGGCAGAAGACCCCTCTACTTGGCTGTGGGTTTGTTTGCAAGCCGAATACTTGGACATTGCAACACTTCCCCCTACCTGCACTCGTCTAGTCAAATACACTCGACCCACAACATCTTTTCCCACCAAAACATGTTTTGTTCCGTTTTCTCTGTCTACAAATTTTTATTGCATTTAGTTTTGATGACCTTGATGTACTGGCTTTCTGAAGACCCGCATTTTATGACATTGGACTAAATTAATACATTCCAAGTAACTTCAGATACCAGACTTTTGCTAATTCTTATTTTCGCTGCCTTTGGATGAAAGAAATAGATTCTACCAACCTTCGCCTTCTCCATTTACAATTTCATTTGGAGGTTTTTGGGTAAAAGTGTTCATTCTGTCTCAGTAAAATAGTTGCCCAGTTTAGAAGTAGATTTTTCCGACCTTGAAACCATATCTATTTCTTATTAAATACGATGGCATCAAGCAAGTACAGGTGATGCAGTCCAGTAATCTGCGCATTAGGATTGTGCTAATATGCATAAATCAAAAGCGGCCATTTTCTGCTCACAGACGGCCTTAAAACCACAAGAATCGCTGCTATAAAAACACAATACTGTCTTTTTCGAGGGCGATGCATATTGTTTTAGTTTACTCTTCCTCCTTCATCTGTTGACACGAACTGTGCATCGCCAATCATTACGAAATCTGTTATAGTTTGAACCAAAACAACTTGAAACCGAACGAATCACTACAGATCAAATCAGGCTAACAAATTTCAGGCAAGTTTGCAGCTTGCATGGCAAATTTTTTTGATGTTTTCGGTTAAGCAAACTGATGCACATTTCAAAAGTACATGCTTTTGGCTCATAATTCATCTTTTCACGAATAAATCACGCATAAATATGCAAATTTTACTGAACGCACACGTAAATGTACAGTTCATTTTAAGACGTCGATTTTCTGCCACTGCCGACTCGTACTCTAAGTTTCATGCCCACAAGCACCTCTTTGATGATGATACCATTAGAAAAAACGAAAACCGCCCCTGACGTCACGAAATCCCTAAAATCCACTGTTCGCTACTGTAAGTCGAAGCAGTTGCGTGAATGAGGCTGACACGTTCTGTTCGTCCGTGTGGCTAACTCTTCGTGCTGATTGGCTGCCATCGCACCGACTTGAAGTACGCCTTCGTTTTATTGTGTTTGTTAAAATAAAACGCCTGCTTGTCGAATACCACACGATCTTTATGAAATCTTCTTGAACTACTGAATACCAAAACGACAGTGGAAGCGACTTTCTTTTTCACAATACTTCAGTGGTTTTGTCCTGAAAACACGTGAAGGAGAAAAAATGTGTCGTACTTTAGCGAGATTCGAGTCCTTTTAAAGTTCACGATTAAATCCACTGCAGTCACTATTGAATGCACTCCAGTAACGAAGTACGCTAGCAAATGCTGTTTGTTTAGTGTACGTTGTATTCAGAGAAAACTGTTTTACATAGAATACCAGTTCTTTCACTAATGTGATAGTTGCTTTCACCACTACTAACTTGAGTTCTTTACCTGTTTTTGCCTATTTCACGCATTCTGTCACTTTAAGTACGTTTGGCTTAATCTCTTTCTAAGCCTGGAGTCATTCAAATGTCAGATAACTACTTTAATGATTCGATTCAAAATAAATAACGTAGTCCATGAATTATTTGCATTTTGCCTGGCCTAAATTTTGTTATGATTGCAAAATCCATGCTTAATTTCTTGAGTGATTTAAGATTTGATGCAGTGCTATTTAAAAGTCCCGTTTGCTAATTAAAACCTTGTCTGACACCAGGCAACAAGAAGCGCAGAATTTTGTATTTTGGGTGATTCTCCTTGGATCTTCCGGAATTTCACTGGTTGTATCATTCATTGTCCTGATTTGTGTTTCCATGTGTGGATGATGCTTCTATTTCCACAAACTCCATTGGACAAATAAGTGTTTCTAACAAGGAAGTGTTTTCATAAATTTTTACAGCCAGCGTAAATACTTCATTTAAACCGTGATCCTACTTTTGTCCTTATCCTTGAAACTCGAAAATCACCGGTCTACGTAGCCCGCGTGCCAAAATGGCTTGTAAACGGTTCCAACGTAGCAGCGTTGAATGTGCGGAGTGTTGATGCAAAAAAATTATTTACAACGAAACGGTTCCTATAAAAGCAGAGCGCGGTATGATTGAAATCAATCACCTCGTAGAACAGGGGATGTTGTTTTTTATCCCACGACAAAAACACGAATCAAAGTGACAGTTAATTGAAAAGTTTCTATTGTGCAGAATTAAAAGGTACATAAAAACAATGCTATCACACTCATGTTTACATGGAGACGGAATAAGATCAGGCAGAGTTTCTCTGGAATGTGTTTTTTGTTCGACAGCGATTGGTCGATCAAAACACGTGACGCTGAGAGGAACAACACCATGGAATGAACTCAGGTAACCCGCTTCGTTATAGTTTCATGACTGCTGCGGGACTCCGTTTGAATACTCACCGATGAGGCCTGATCCTTAGAAGGTACTGCAGCAGAGAGGGCTGGCAGAGCTTGAGGTGGTTTGCTGTTCCATGGCCGCTCCTGAAAAGTGGATGCACGATTCAACCAAGGTCCTTGCTGCTTTCTCTACTCACACAGCTACAGAATGTGCGTGTGTTCTACAAATGCGTAACTTACCAGCCTGAAAATCATTTTCGAAAGCATATGTAGACGGGACTTAAATTGATTGGAAGCTATATGGTTGCTGAAACGACATAGACGACTTACAGCTGATCGTGCGTAGTCAGATGGGCTGATCAGGGAATCGTGGGAGTGAGTTAGGGTCTGCGAGAGGTAACTCATCGGAGGATATTGACCAACGGAAGACGTGACGACTGGGAGGCGGCTTGTTGACATGTAAAGTTGACGCCTGCCAACCTCGTGAGTCAGTTGTTCATTCAGAACCTTCACCTGCCATTAGGAAGTAATTTTATTCCCGTTCTTTTCGGTTTCACAACAAATAAATCTACTGTTACTACTACCTCATGTGGAGTTCATCTTGTAAACCAAAATTTAAGAAGATGAAACCTGGTTTTTATAAAAAAAAATGAGTTTAATCACCCATAAAACAATCACTGACCAGAGATATTTGAGTGCACTTTCCCTGAATTGGTTCAAATCTAGTCTCTGACATGATTCTCCCTGGTTTAGACGAAACAGCTATTGTGAGGTCGTAGTATGATTTAGTTTTCCTTGCCGTTACGAACTTATGAAGTTGTAAAAATGTGGGAGTGGTTAAAGGAAGAACTCAAGTGGATAAATTTATTGAGTTGGTTTTGAAATTGATGCGAGGGGAATCCTTAATTTTGCTGTAAAAATAAGATAAAACGATGGTTAGTTCGGGAACGAAAGACCGCCAAATTTTGTTTCATCCGCTTCGGACGTTCTCGGTGTGTTTTTGTATGTGATACTCACAACATCGTCCCCCACATTCGAGCTCTGTGAAGAGGCGTTGCCCCAGGCTAAATTTATTGCCGTTAAATTTTACATGGGAAAATAATTTACGGGGTCTAACAAGTTCATGGGGGCGGTTTAGAGGAGCGAAGCAGAAACTAATGAAACACGAAGGTCGCCTGGTTACGGCTAATTCTTCGAATTATCGCAGCAAGTCAATCTAAGGCATCCAAAAATCGTTTATCAAAATACGCATATTTTAACTACAGTTTAAACATGAGCTAGTCATCAAAATGACATGTTTATGCAGGAAAAAGTGGTGAAATTTTTCGCCAACTCGTTTTGGCGACGTACGCACAGAAACCAGTTAAGTCACGTTTAAGGGCGTGAAAACTAACCTTGATGAAAATTTATGGCTGTTTTGTAAATATCTAAAGGCGATCACTAAGCAGATACGCACATTTAGTGCCTTGAGAGTGAAAGCTTCGATGGCATTAAGTTTAATAAACCACTGCCCTCTGTGTAAAGTTATGACATTCCCGCCAGCGCTGTCTATGCTAAAATCAAAGCTGTAACGTATCTGCCACATCGTCGACACGTTTGCATAGTTCAAGACAGAATTTTACTTTATAAATACTGAAATACATTAACATGCAATGCGTGTACACAACTTAAAATGTATTCTGACGTCTCAGTTACGTCAAGCTGCACTAAAAAATTAAACAACCTGGTCTTCCAGCGCCTTGATTCTTTGTCGATGGCTACTTTCGCGGGATCGGAGAGTCTTTTCGCATTGCTCCAGTTCTGCGCATTTCTGTTGGAGCTCTGTCTCGACCTGATGCTGTCGCTGTCGAACGACCTCGTCCATTTGGCTGGCATGTGACTCCTCACGAAGGACGAGCTGTGCCTGCGAGAAAAAGTAGTCATTGATCTGCTACACATTGCCCCCATTGAACAGTTGTGATAACAAGTTCATTGTGTCTTCCATGTTTGATTACAAATTTGGAGCAATGCAGCATTGTATTGAATTGCGACCTCGATGATCTATGTCTGTTAACTTGTGCTCAGTAAACATAGTTAGTGAACGGTCTAAAATCGACACGAGGAGATTGGCCCATGATTTGCGGTACAGCAGTCGAGCGGATATCGTTCAAATTACAACGAAACGCAGTGGGAAAGATCTTGTACTCTTTACCTGTGGAGACGTCGATATCCATATAAGAAAATGGAATTAACATGCTTTTCCATTTAATATCTTCGAGTTCTTATTGATCAATTGAACTTATTTTGTTTTTTTAGAGGGTAGAGTATGAAGTTCCGCAAAAAAGCAAGACAGGAGTTAAAAATAGCGATAGTTTCTCCCATCTCTCAAATCATTCTCCCTACAAATAATGAGTAAGCTGTTTTTGGTCAACGTTCTGCAAAGTGACTTACGCTTAGCCGTTGAATCTGGCGCCTGCATTCAAGGTTGTCTTCCTCAAGCTTCTGTGCTCGTTTACGCATCTCCTCTTGACCAGATATGAGGACCGAATTCAGCTCCTTCTCACGCATTCTTTCTCTTGTCAACTATCAATATAGCATTAGAAGACGTCAGACCAATAAAACGTCTGCTCGCAGTTGAGGATATTAACAGACGACTTTTCGTCCATTTAAAAAAAACTGTAAATCGTCAAATCTCACGCACCGATGATCTCGTGGTAAATACGACAGTCGAATCAATGAATATGCTACATAAACTAGGGTTTCGTTTGTTGCAACGTTCCTTTCCTTAAAAAACACACATGGTGTCTTTCAAGCAAACCCAAGAAAGCTTACATGATCGAAGGACATTTGCAGGTCGTGTAACTTCTCTCTTAATTGTTTTGTTTCCATTTCGAGATCGTTTTTAACCTTGTCCCATTCTGACTGGGTCTTCATGAGATTTTTTACCTTCACCTGTGTTGATTCCTTTTCCACTGAATAAGAGGAAAAGGGGCATGAAAATTGTAATTTTTAGTTAATAAATCGAAATGAATAAAGCTGACGTCTAAGGCTGATGATCTGTTGCGTCAACTCCTTCTGCAGCGCATCCTGCTCGGTGTTCTGTCTCATCAGTTGTCGATTTTGACTTTCAAGATCGCAACGAAGGAGATCAGCTTCGGCAAGGTCACCCTGAAGTTTCTGTACGCGGTTATTCATTTGCTCCAACTGCTCTCTGCAGTCCCGAAGACTCATCTGAGCATTTTCAAATCGTTCCTGAAATACCAAAAAAAATTCAAATACACACTTTGATTAAAGTCCTTGACACAAAAGCACGAGTTTCCAGTGCAAGCAGAAGACTTGACGATTGATTAATAAAGCAAGGAAAACATGATTAACAATTGGATCGCTCACTTGCATAACACGATTGTCATGATCCATGGTTGTCATCATGCGTTGAGCGTCACTCAGTCTCTCTTGAAGTTGCAAATTGTGCTTCTCAAGATCATTGATTCGTTCTGAAAATCGATCGACCGTTTTCTTCGCGTCTGTTTCGGCCAGATTTGACTTCTGGCACTCTTGAGAGAGGCGATCGATATTGCTTGCTGCTTCAGTCAACTTTTCTCTTAGAGTCGATATTTCAGATTCCGTATTCACTAAGCGCGCCTTGAGTGCCTGGATGTCAAAGTAACCGAAACAAATGTTAATTGGCATGTGACTGAATGCAATTGAAGTGTTGGGAATGAAGCTCATTCGTTGGTTTGTAATGAATTGTTTTGATTTCTATTGGCCGCATCAAACCAGCATTCCTCGACGCGGAGACGCCGTCAAGCATCAAACCCGTGCTACAGCCAACTCCCATCCTTTCTGACAATAAAGAAACGATTACCGCTACACGTTATGGTAGGCGCGTTCATTGGCCTGATCGTTACACTGCCTGACCCCTTTTCTTACACCCTGACCATCGCCTAACTCAGACCCGCGCCACTTGTCTCACTATCAACCTTTCAGATATCCCGTTGGAAGAAAAGGTTCGTCCATTCCTTTCGTTAAGGGGGAGGGCTGTAGTGAACTGTGTTGATTCATGTCCAATAACCCAGTCGCCCCAGCTTCCAACACAGCCCCCCCCCCCTTTTAACGGCGTGCCCGTCAGTCACGTGAGGCCGCTGGTTCATTAACCCCTCTGCATGTGCCACCGCCACCCGCTCTAGTCATGTGACCTCACAGACGCCTGTATATTTTTTCCACGCCCACTCAACTGTATCAGTACAAACACACATAACTCTGTTGGGCTGTCTAGTAAACGGTCGTGCCTGCCATCTCTGGACTTTATTTCTTCCTGGGTTACTTCGTGTGGTAAAGGGCTTCAACAGATTCGCGTTTGTTAACCTGGTCGCTGCATCCTACGACACACTGCCCCTTTTTCACAGCCTCCCCGTCAGCAATGCGAGATCGTCCGCTCACACAGCATACGAATCTCCTCCGCTTTCCAGCCCACCCAAATTGTTTTGATCAGCAACCACATCTGAATTTACGCACACGACGACATCTTCGGTGTTCTCGGTATTTCCGTAGACGGGTCTATGCAACTCGATTGCCCCAGTGTTGTTCGAGACCAGATGTCGGAGCCTTCAAAATTTGGTGACCCCGAGATTTGACGCATATCTACCTTAAGTTGGTGACCTCCCGGTTGTTGACCCATACAACCTGAACGAACTTGCCAAAGTACAAAGGACAAGATGGCCAAATGAGTGAAGCTGATGGCGGAGGAAGTGTGTGCTTTGGGGTGCATGGGCAAACGGTCCTGTATGGCTGATGTGCATGATGTGAAAAGGGGGCAGTGTGCCGTGGAATGCAGCAACCAGGTAAATAGGCGTGATTCAGCACGATTCACTAGTCTCTTTATAAAGATTTTAGAGTAAGCCGGAATCAGTTAGCAATGCAATCCGAGCCCGGGACCTCGCCAGGACGCAGAAGTTAGATAAACTAGGTTGAATTCTCAGCAGAGGTGATAAAATTCATCATTTCTTAGGGTTTTCTACGTCTTCATCAACGACAGATCACAAAAACTCGCAAACAAAAATTTTCGGACTAGGTGTGGAATCCAATCAAGGAGAACTTACTTCAATCTCCATCGATTTGTCGTCTGTGATAGTTTTCTGCCGATGCAAATTCGCTTCTAGAGAGCGTCGTGCAGTTTCCGCAGCAGCCAATCGAACCTCTGTGTCTTCAAGGGCCTTCCGGAGTTCTCGTCTGTGCTCTTCTGCGGCTTTGGCTTCATGCGTTTTGGAAGCACTTAGACGTTCCTAAATGGCAATAGACAATCATTTGATTCCATCTTGGTCAACATCAGAATCGTCTAAAGTTGGATTTTTTGATTTTCTTACGTTTTCAAGCGTTAAGCACAGCATTTTTTGCAAAAATATTAATGTGGAGGTCTGCGAAATACACCATGACTAGAAGGTTCTTCAAAAATGTTGATGCAAGACTGATAATTGGTTTCAGTAAGTGAGACACTCCCTTAATTCACCTGAATAGATTGGCATTCATCCTCAATCAGTTGAAGTCGCCTTTGAAGTTCCTCGGCCCGCACGACGGCCACATCTCGTTCCTTCGTGACGCGTCGAATTTCCGTCTCATGATTCAACAGCTCAGCTTGTGATTGCCTTAAGCGCTCTGAGAAGGACCTTTGCTCTGTAAATTAAACATGTTTTTCCAATTATGTCGTTAGAAGGCATGAGCAATCACCACCGACCGCTTCCACTTGCTGCGAGTACAACAGCCTAAATTAATGACGAATTCATATTGATGGCATGCACACTACGCATAAACCTCCCATCATACCAACTTACTATCTTCCATAGAAAGAAGAATCTGCCTTAGTTCATGAACTTCGTTGGATTTCTCGTGCAACTGGGTGTTGACGTCGAAAAGCTTTTCTTCGCCAGCGCGTCGTGCCATTTCGGCGTCGTCTCGTTCTTTCTCAAGCTGAGCCATTTGACGCAGCAACTCACGCAGGGCAATACTAACGGATTCTGGATCGATATCTGAACCAGGTAGGCGATGAAATAAAGAGAGGGGTTGGCAGTGGTGTCTAGTGTGACCCAGAGAGTCCGTCGATGAGGAGGCAGCAGTTGTCCCTGCAGTATTCGTCTTTTGAAGAATTCCACTTTCTGCAAATACATCCGACCATGCTGTTGCCGGAACTCGAACCCGTCTGTCTGCGGAATATGACCTGGAATCAGAATCCCTACGTTCTAAAACAAAAAATAACATTCGGCGTTGTAATATCTTTAGTACAAGTACTTATGTACAACCTTTGAATGGTCGTGAAATAACGTAACTTCTTCAGGACCTCCACACATCTAGGGCAAATTACGAAAAAGTTTTATAGACCACAATTTTTTTACGTCTACCTTTAGTTGGCGAAATCGATCTAGACCTTCGGTCGTGCAGTGGAGATCCAGTGTATTGTGCATCACCCACAACGCGGAAGCCCTTCTCTGTGTCATCACCATCCGCAGTGCTGCCGTCCATTCGTCGCTTCGAGCGAAGCATCAACACTGGAGAGGCACCACCCCCACCACGCCGTTGCCTGAAGCCAATCAGACGATGCATAACCGAATAGATTCCAGCTAGACGCGATTCGGCGTCCCGTTGGGCCTCACTCGAAGCAGCAGCCTCCTCCTCCACCACCTGTAGTCTCCGTCTCGCCGAATTCAAGTCGGAATTCAAGCGCGAGATCGTTTCTTCTGAGGCTTCAATCTTTAAAATAAGGAAACACATTCGTATCCACCTAAAGTTTACATGATGCTAAGTGACGTTGATGTCCATGTTGATGTTGGTGAAAGTAAGAGAGTTCTGGGGTTATGGAAGACAAGCACGCCAGCAAGTCGCTTTAAACCTACTGATGCATATTTTAAGTAGTACTTTTTCATACCCGTGCCTGGAGAATGCGCTTCGTCTCCTCGAGGCGTTTGCAATCCCTGCTGGTTTCTTCCACTGACAGAGAGGTTGCTCCTTCTCGGGATCTAACGCGCTCCTCTACGTCTGCATGACGACGTCGAACGCTGTTAAGCTCCATCTCCAGAGCTTGACGCGCTTCTTCACTTTCGGAAATTCGTTGCTTCAACATAGAGCACTCGCTACAAAGAGAAATAATCGTGCAACTGAAATTTAAAAAGAAGGTTTTTGTTCTAAAACAGCCAAAAATAAAACTTGTCAAAATCACAAGCAAGATAACTAATAGGAACCACCAAATGGCAAACTTTGCAACTTAAATTAAAAGTTTTGTCTGAATGGTTTTCTGGGGGAGAACTGTTTACCGTTTAATTTCTTCAACGTTTGCGATTTCTTCCCCAAGACTGGTTCGAAGGTCCGCACAAGTCTGCTGAAGCGCTAAATTCGAGGATTCGCACGCAAATAGTTTCTGTCGCAGCTCACTGATGAGAGGATCATCTCTGGACCTCGGAGCCATAGGCGAGGCAAGTGGCTCCTCCTTCGGACCTTTTCGGCCTCGTTCGTAAAAGTCCAGACGTTCTTTCATCTCTTTCACGGCACAACTCTGTCCAACGCGTTCCACCTCAAGGTCACGAATTTGCAAACGCAGGTCTTGGTTGGTTTTCTCGAGGTTGGATTTTATAGACTCCAGCTCGTTCACTTGTTTGCGGAGGTCGAATACATCGTGACGTAGGCTGTTGCGGCTTTCCTCAGCTATAGGAAATATTACTGTTAGCACACAGCCCTCTGTCGAAAACTACTAGACGGTCGGTCATTGAGTTATCTAAAAATCTTACATCTCTGGTGAAACACACAAATTCTTTGAAGAGATCATGCCAAAAGGGTAAAATTAACGAAGTATTTCTCAGCATACCTTCTCTTAGAAGTTTTGCAGTTTCCGAAACCTCAGATCGATTGTTGTAGCGCGATTCCTCGCACAACCGAAGCTGAAGTTGGACCTCGTTGAAATCACGAACTGTCCTCTCAAGACTCGCTTCCATGGCCCTGATCTGTCCCTTCAAACCAATCACTTCCTTCTCGTGATTAACTCTTTAAAGGAGAAGAACGGAGCAGCTGCAGTTTCAGCAAGTAGTACATCAAACATTGAGTAATATACGCTCGATAAAAAGGGACTTCTGTTGTCACACTGGTTAATTAATTTGGAAGAAATTTGGTTCAAGAAATTTCGAGACTGCTAAATTCTACATGTAACCGAAGAGTATTTCAATGTGGCAAGTGTTAATCGATCAGATGATGCTAAACGTAAAACGTGCAAGCAACAATTTTAAATTACTGTTCTTGAAAGGGTCGAGTGATAACACAGCTTAAAGCGGTTTCTTCTTAATAAACTAACATCACAATCATCCGTAGGACACGAAATCGGTAGACTAAGCAGAAGGAGGCAACTTTTAACGCGAGTTGGAAGACCAAACTGGTTAGAATTGCATAAAAATTTCAACTTACTTGCACTCTTCAAGCTGTTCCTTGCATGCGCGAAGATCTTCCGTGGCTGATTTGAGTGCAAGATCATCCTTTTCGGCTCTCGACGCCGACTCACGTCTTGTTCTCTCAAGAGTCTTTTCCAGATCTGATATCTACGAGATAACTGAGTTAATTTTATTGCAATGCTTGTGCACAATCGTGTTCAGGGAAGAAAAACGTACCGTTTCTTGCAGCAGCAAAATTTTTTCCCTCACAACCGCGTGATCTTCAGCGGCAATTGATAAGAATTTTTGGCGTTCCCGTTCAGCCCGTAAAAGTGCGTCGTCGCGTTCTCTGCAATGGCAACAACACACCACAATGAACTACACGCTGCTAATTGACTCCCGCATGACGGAGATCTACTATTAGAAACCGTTAAATCTTAGTATGCATCTAAAACTTCCGACTCAGCTTTATGGACAAATAATATATAATATTACATTTATAGAGTATATATGCTTCGACAGAAACCAAGACACACGACCGTTGAATTGCTGGTAATAGCTCAAATGCTCCGCTCACACAAAACCGTCTTATAATTCAACACATATGTACAGATGAAATGTCCACAGATTAAGGCCTGGAAAACTTCGGAAGTTGTCACAGGTTAGACAAAACACCCACCTCTGGGCCAATGAAAGCTCGTGGTTGAGACGTGCCTGTTCGTCGGCCCAACGTTGACATTCACGCTCATTCATCCCATGTCGGTCTGTCTCCCGAAGGGAAGCCTTTGTGGCTTCAGCAGCGGCGCGGTCTGCACGAAGAACCGCTTGAACAGCGGCGTCTAAAAGAGTTGACATCCGTGTGACCCCTACTATCCCCTGCTTCATCGAACCTGACGAGCTACTTACCCTCGGCTTCACCCAACCTTCGTTCAGACGCTGCTAGAGCACCACGAAGTTCCTCGATTTCAGCTGTGTATTTTGCTCCGAGGCGATCACGCTGCCGCTGAATCTTGTTCAACTCCGTTTCGAAGTCACTTCTAACCCGCTGGACCTCAGCTTTGAAAAAATTAACGTCTCTAAACTCAAATTTTGCTTAAAAACGCATAACTAGGAGAACCGCTACCGAGTTGACAAGTGCTCCACAACATAGATAGACGTTTAAGCTTACCTTGCAAATTGTTTCGACGAAGAGTGAGGTTTGCAATGTCTGTTTCCTGTTTTTCGACCTTGTTTTTCAATTCTGTTATTTGCCTTTGGGCTAGAAAGGCCTCGTTGTCCAAAACTTCCCTATCGGTGCGTAACTTTGAAACCAAATCCGACAATTGGCGACGTTCCCTCTCATTCAGGGAGAGCTAATTTGTGTAGGTAAAAGTTGTTCTTAATCCAAAGCTCTCTATTATGAAATGGCTTTAGAAGAACACTAACTTAGGGTGGGTAATAATAATAATAATAAACGGCGCTTACGCGCGATGATAGATCTTCCTTGTCTCGCATCAAGTCTTCTCGCTCTTCATTTAATCGTGAAGCGATTCCGGTCTGATCTCTGACTTCCTTCCTCAGTTCTTCAACCTCTTCTTTCAATTTACTTAACTGCATATTCGTGACGGCTAGCTCTTCCGATACTTCCAAGCGGCTACTATTGGCCTTCAGCACTTCGCCCTCAGCCTGCGCTCTCTGCTGCTCTGCTTTAGCAAGCGATTCACGCAGGCGATCGACTTCTGCCGTACTTAATTGGTACTCTGCATCGATGCGCGATAACTGGTTGCGCAACTGTTGGCAGTCGGCTCTCAGGAGGTTCCGCTCCTCAGATACGCGTGCCTCGGTGGCGTTGGCAAGGTGAAGCTGGTGGGCCATTTCAGAGCGCTCGCACTCACGGGCCTCGAGGACGGACTCAAGGCGGAGGAGTTTCGCCTGAAGGTCCTCCTTTTCCTTTTGAATCTCACATGAAGAAATCGGAAAGCAAATTAAATTGGCCATACAAAAGCGGCATCACTGCGCAATTTCTTCAATTTAAACCTACGACTTTCTTTGTATCGCCTATCGTCTTTACAATGAAAAAGCAAAGCGGTTTATAGATTAAAGGTCACGACTTACAGAAGCAACCTGTTCAGTTAATTCAGCTGCTCTGCGTTCGATTCGTTCAACTTTGTCTGTGAGCTCGTTGCATTCTTGCGAAAGAGCATCATGCTTCACTTGCAGTCCATCATGCCCCTCCTTCACCTTAGTCAATTCTTCACGAGTCTGAGAAACCCTCGTTTCTGCCTGTTCCAAAAGACGCTGAAGTCGGGCATTTTCTCTTGTCTTTGAGGAGGATGAAAACGTATGAAATGTAACCAGCATCTGGATTATTGTAGCAACGCGCAATATTAGAAGCCGCGTTCTTCAGTGCCGAATAAAACCGGTCGACATTAATTACGGATGCACTAACATCCACATTTCTGACTACAACTTCTATCAGAGGAGGTAAGTTTACATGGTTTTTGAGTTAAAGAGAAACACGGTTTCAGACGCACCAGATCGTTTCAACGCTGCCCTTACAGGAATTCATTGACGAACGATCACATCACAGAAATATTCCCACAAAAAATCCTGGCAAACTTCTCCGCTTACTGGAAACTTTGACTCCCTTTAATCTTACCTCACTCTCATATTGAAGTTGTTTTGCATTCCGTTGTTCCACAATTTCATCGCGTTCTTTCGACGTTGTGTTCAGAAAATGCCGAAGTTGCTCCAGCTCAGCCTGCAGCGAGGTTATCCTTTCCGTGTTTGTCGCACGCGATCTCTCCAAAATATTTTTCTCTTCAACTGAAATACTACAGAAACACACATTTCCGTCGCTTTTTATTTCACAATCAAAACATGGAGTGAACCTCAATGTATGGCTCTCTGCTTCGCCTGCGTTCCAGATAATTTGGTTGAGTAGCGGGCATTTGACCACAGACTATACGAATATCAGTAGAAACTTTTGATCAATTTCAGGACTTAAATCCGGGGACGTGTTACTGATATTTGCCCGTGAAAAGTGGGCCCAGATATGTTTATCCAAATTCAGAAGCAAGTTACAAGTTTGATGCCTTAATGAAGGCAGCTGAGATTTTCTAATAGAGAAATCATTCAAGATACTGCCGATTTATGTAGCATTACCGAGTCATGCGATACGATTGTACAGGGAGGGTCTGCTATTGGTTCACCTTTACTGCAAAAGTTCCTCGAATCTCCGTTTAATGTAACCCAGAAACATTCATATCTTTTTTTTCAGAAATGTGGTCGAATTCACTGACATTAGACCGTTTCTTATTGGCCACATGGCGACCAATAAGAAAAGGTCTAATAATCGTGATGATTTGTCATTCTGTCTGTCGGGAGGAATGGGATCAATTGCAAAAAGGTGTGCGTTCAGATTTAATCGGCCTATTTGATGCGAGAATACAAACTAACCGTAAGCGCATTATTTCAGGGAAACGACTTCATCCATTGAAATGGATAATGTTTGGAGGCAAAACGATTGCTAAATTCCTTTAACTGATCAATTTTGTGTGTTGTACTCGCTTCAAGATTGGTATTACGTCATGGTGTACAGTTAGCCGGTCGTGAATTCCAGTAAATGCAGTTGATTGGCAGCAACTTATATCAGCTTATCCAATCTTTTAAAAAAATCTATATTATATGGGACCTGGTCATTTCTGTAAATATGATGGCCGTGTGACTAACCTGAGAGTGTGCTTGATCCTGTCCCTCTCAAGTCTAGTGGCCTCCACTTCCTTGCGCACGAGGTCAAGGTCAGCGCGAAGGGCTGTCACGTAGTCGTTCAGTCTAATTCTTTCCTCTTCGCCCTCATTGAGGCGTTTGTTTAGGCCCGCAAGGCGACCTCGGAGACTAGAGAGCTTCAGCCGCAGAACTTGAACCTGAAGTGTCAACATAAAAAAGGAATACAATGCCCTGGTGGCGACGATGACTGGGAAACTATCTGACGTCGCTTTCGCATTTAGTAAATCAACTCACCTGCATCGCCCGTCGATTGAGTGCAGATTGGACACCAGTCACAGCTGTTTCTGCTAGTTTTCCAGGAGGTGATGAAGACGATGGTGAAGCAAGACGCAGGGGAACCGGGGGAGGCGTGTGGTGCTCACTGGATGGAGAAGTTGAGCGGGGGCGCTGGGGGAGCGGTGTGGCGACCGTGCCTCCTCCGCTTTCCAACCAATCTCCAGTTTCCATCTGATGCTGAAAACTCGCCATGAATGGCTCCTGCGTTTCGTCGGCATCGGCATTCGCAGAGTCCGCAATTACAACCTAATGGCGGAAGGATGGTATAAAAATTGACATTTTAAGTCTTTACAAATTAGCTGCGGGTGTGTAAGGAACCGACCTGAGCGATTTGTGAGAGGGCATGGTGCATGGAGTGCGTCTGGTCAATGAGACGTCTGGTGGCGACAACCGGATCCTCTCCTGTTGTCGTGTCGCCTGTTTCCGCCGGCTGTGGTGAAGGGAAGGAGGCTCGAAGTCTTCGCAGCGTATTCAAAACTCGTTCTTTATCGGCAACCTGTCAGTTGAAGATGCAAGAATGGACATGAACTCATCGTATCAGTTGTTACGAAACAGAAACCTTTGAGGTCCTGATTTTATATATCCAAAATAAATGGAAATTATAGCATCGAGATGCGTAGCTTTAAAAAGGTTACTTTAACAAACACTTAAAGTAGCACTAGTGATACTTCGCAACCTGCTGCACATAGGATAATGTGGCTCGAATTGGAATCAAGCCTCTACATAAGTCGGATTTCCAAATGAATACCTCAGTTACTAGGTCCTGAACGCGTCTGTTGAGTTGTATCACTTGCCCCTCAGTCTCAGCCAATCGGGCTTGACTTCGTGCCAACGACTCGGCGAGCGACTGGCTGCGCGCTTTCGCATCCGCCTCCCCGGCCATCAGCTGACGCCGACTCTTGTCCAATGCGTCGGCTGATTCCAGTTCTGCGGCCTTAAGGTTATTGGCTAGAGCAGCGCACGAAGCTTGCAGGGATTGGCCCATTCTCAATATTTCACTGTTCATCTGGAATTGACGATAATTGAAAGAGTTTCTCATTGCAGAAAGTCGAACTTCTAAGATAACTAGTTTCCTTATATGCTCATATGTGAGAAATGCACTAAAAAGAGCCTTATTGTACTCAGCATTACAATAAACATTTCTAAAGTGCGTGAAGTGCTTAATTTAATTTCACACTTTGCATACCTGAGTGAAATCACGGGCCGTTTGGTGTCGGAGCTCGGTGAAGGCTCGTCGAAGGGAAACAACCTCGCGCCAAAGTGCGAGCAGCCGGTTGTGTTCGGTCGCAAAGTAGTCGTTGAAGGCCGCCTCCTCGGACTGCCAGTCGGCTTCGCGCTTCTCCAGTTGCTGCGTTGCTTGACGCCAAGCCTGTGTCAATTGAGCTACGTCACGACTTAGGCCCTATAAAATTAAATCTAGCGCGATTGTGAGTTGTCGATGGTACGACAAATGGGTAAGCGTGTGCTTGGAAGAACGTCATTTTCCATGGCTAAATCGAGAAGGAGTTGTGCCTTCTTCATACCTGATTGGCGGAGGCTGCCTCTTCGAGTTGATCCTGAAGGAGCTCGTTCGTACGAGACAGTTCGGCAGATCTGCAAGCAAACGATGAAGCAATTAACTCCACACTTACTACGATGAATTAAGTAGGCGCTATTTACTTTGCTCTTTCCTGTTCGAGAGCACTGGTGAGATTTTCCAGCTCCGCAATCAGGCTTTCTTCACGCATTTTAGCCATGTTTTCGCGAGCATCAAGGCGGCTATCATGTTCTAACTCCTTCGACTGGAGCTAAGTAGCAAACAAATACAACGAAAACTCATAACGTGAAGAGCAGGTGCCAAATTTCAACCACACAGCGGCCCAAAATCACACGGCTGTTAGAAACGCCACCCCTTGGCATTATGAAAACAAAGGCATGGGATTGTACGGTAACATCAACACCACACGTCCCTTAAAATTAAACTTTCAAGGTCACTTTGTAATCAACTGACCTTTTTAGCTTTTTTTTGAAGCTCCAACTTGAGATCCTCCACTTCCATTTCCAAATCAGTATTCTTTCGCTTGTGGTGTGTCACCTATTAATGAACAAAATTGAAATTGACCAATAGTCTAACGTGTTTCTTTTTTAATTAGTCGTCACATTTTCTGGTGGGAAAATAGTAGAATTGTAAGCTTTTATGGAAAAAATGAGTCAAATTTAACCGCAGTAGTTGGTCCAGTTAGATAATGTCTTATTCTAAAACCAATAATTCCACTGCAGAACACATGCTACTTAAGAATGATGCGAGTAGTATAGAGGAGAAGAGCAAGAAAAAAGGCCCGATCTTGATGTGCGCGTGGTGATTCAGCCGCCGCGCCAAGGGGAACGCCCAACTCTGAGGGTTGGAGAAGCGTCTGATTGACGCCACAAGCCGACTACGTGACCACTCAGTTCAGGCCCCTATCTTGCATATCATCACACGTTAATAGCGCAGAGAAGTTTGCCATCCGGCGCTTGAGCAACCCATGTAAAATCTCTTCCTGTTCGTAAATATGCCTAATTTTGATTGACCCATTCAAATTCCGGCTGAAGAGTCGATTGGCTGGAAAAATGACAAAACAGTGGGTGAGTGCAGGGGTGTAATAAGCTATTTTGTCGTACCTGGCTTTGCAGTGTTTGGATGAGTTTTTGGTGGCGTTGATTGCTATCTTGAAGACTGGCGATTTTTCGTTTATTTTCGGCCAACTCTGACTCCAGAAGTTGGATTTGTGCCCTCGATGGTGAAGGTGTTCTAGTCGGGGAAGCGTCTGGTCGTTGAAGCGCTAACGGGAGATCTACACCTTCTGTCTATAATTAAAGTAGTTCGTCCATCCTGATTTGCTATTCGAGAAGCCACATTATGCCCTATATTTGTGCCAGCAATCTGCGCGTCTTCAAATTAATTGTAGTCTGTTGCATCGTCAACTATGTCCAACGGCCACTAATTGAAATTTGATAAAGTGACCATATCATGGTCCAAAATGACAGCCGTTGAGCGCTGTTCGTTTAGCACACAAGGTGGTTTGATCAAAATCTTTGAAAACTAGCATAATTTCGATGTATCTTTCACAAAACACTCCGTTTTGTTATTTTAATTTCAGACAATTTAATGGATAATTGCAAAGGTTCATGATTGAATTGAAGATATTCAATACAATACATTTTCGTCAAAATTACTGAACATCAACAGGTAATATACCCTCCGTCATTTCCTAAAACTGTTTTCCTTCATTGTGCTACCTGCGTGATTTCTCAACTAAGAAGTTTGCAGAGTAGCTTTTGACCTCTCCAATAGATTTAATCGTTTGCCATTCAAATTATTTCAAAAGGAATGAAACAAATGGGAAATCGGGCGGGGGATCAGTTTCAGTGCAAAATTACATTCGTTGTGTCTATGCTTTAGCAGCGTCTGTTGAGTGGCACAGAGTCATCCATTTTAATGGGGAAGAATCGTATGGTATTTGAACGGTTTGTTTGATGTTCAACATTGATTTGGGTGAGTTACTTACAATTGGTGTTCCGCCACGTGGAAGAAGCTCGCATTTTATGTTGTTAGACACAACCTACATTTCATCTCCGAATTTGGCGTGACATTCAAGAAAAGTTGGCTTTGTGGACGGTAAAGGAGAGAAGAGAATGTGGAAGCACAGTTAACTTTGTCTCCTTTCGTTAAAGCGTGTGGAACCCATGTATCAAGTTTTTAAGTGTATCCAAGTAAATATAACCGATGAGATGTCGTCGACTTATCAAAAATTGGTCCCTCGACTATCTCTTCAGTAGTAACCCATCGACGATTTAAGAATTTATCACAGACAACATCAATATTGCTGTCAGAATGGTACCCAAGGCGAAGTTTATCGTTAGGACTAAAGTTACCAATTTGAAATCGACTAAACCACTTTTACCGGGCAGGAGTGTGATCTAAATTGGCATCTCTAGCTTTTTCTGTTGCAGCTCCAACACAGTCAATCCTTAAATTCACGTAACGAAACATGGGGAAAAGGCAAATTTCTGATACACAATTTAAAGTGAATCCTCTTAAGTTCACGCTGATTCACAACATCGACACAGGAGTGAGAGCCTCAGTCATCTGCGGAAATTGAGCACGAATTTTTACAAACAACAAGCAAATGCTGATCGCCGACACACTAAATATCATCTCACCTCAATCCAGTTGGTTTTTTTACAGGTAACAGAACGACATTCCAGGAAATGGTAGTCCCAGAGCCACGCCTTTGATGCCAGCTCCTGCGTCGCCGGAAATTGCTGCCAAGTGTACTATGGGATCCCACGCTTACTCTCCCTCTCTCGCATTCCTCATCGCACAAACCTTTTCGTAATTTTTTTTAAATACTCACTACATGTGGTTTGACTTTGTGTCCAAGTAAGCACAGAACTAACACACTTGCAGCCGCAACGTCGCCTGATCTGCTCCTTGCTAATTTCTACCAAAGTCATTGCTTCAGGGCTTATTGAAGGCCTTACGGTTGGAAAGCATGACTTTGAGGAATATCGTGGCCTTGTCTTTGTTAAGTAAAAAATATTTGACAATAAGTGATTTTGGGTTCGAGTCCACGGTTTAATTAAGCTGACCGACCCAGGCTGTCGTCTCCTATTGTATGATTTTAACTACTTGTTTAACAGCGTTAATTGTAGCATGTGTGGTTCAGAGCACAAGGCAAAACATGACAAATTACGGGATCTGAGGCAATGATAATTGTCTGATAATTAAGTAATTTTGGTTATACGCTCTTTTTTCAGTATCAAGAATAAACTTTGATCATTTATGCATCTGCCCCTTTGTCCAATGACCACTCATTACCTTTCTGATGACTTCATGATGCGGCGTTCATGGCACACTTGAGTCTCGTTAGCCAAAAAATTCGAGGCAGGCTGTACACTATCTTAATGGAACGCAATACCTCTATGAGTTGTCAATTCTAGACATTTGATAAGGTATGTGAAACTAAAATTATATCGATTGAAAAAAGATGGTACGCAAGGTTTCAGAACACCGGACAACAAGTCTACGTGAGTTATGTTACCTCTCGTAATTGCAGATTATGATGGCAACTCATAAACAGCACATTCGGTACCGCATTTCCTACGAATCCCAACAAGGATAAGTGCTTTCAAAGGATCGAACTCAATTTGTGGTGTTCTTGGTGCTGACGTTGTGTATTATTAACCGTGCACTTATTGGTACAAAGATGCGAAGTTGCAAGCTCTACTGAATGAGGACTCGACACGTGCTCAAACAGCTATTTTCAGCATTTGCACCAAATGGGGAACATTAAAAAATTTGGAAGGTGGTTACCATATGTTTCGACTGAACATATCCTAGGTCAATGGTTGAACACGTGCCGTTCACTGCATGCTCGCCGGCAACAAAAATGGACTTTTTGTGAAAAATTGTGATGGGCGATGAGAAGTATATTCTTTATGAGATTCCCAAACGTAAAAAGTTGTAAGTAGATCGTGGGCAACCCGGTACTTCGGCACCAAAACGGGACCTCCATTTGAGGAAGAGTCATATACTGGGCACGAAAGTAGGCAAGTCATACTGCTGCTGCTTGCCAACGCTCGACCTCGCGTTGCTTGGGGGACTCAGAAGATCCTCTTGTACTTGACATGGGAATTTTCGCCACACACGACATCATCCGACTAATGCAACATGCCTTAGTGAAGACACAGTTTAAACCGCTGGATCATGTGTGCAAATTCGTAGATAACCATATTACCTTGGAGCCTGCAAGTTTCTATGGCGAAGGCATTCATAGAAAAAGGCAGATGATCTTGCCAAGATTAAGCTCGTTGCTATCTTTTAATTGTAAATAAGCTTGTTAATACACTAGTAAAAATTGCGTCATATGCTTAATAAATCCGTTGGTTCCCAGTCCAGCGTCCGTATTTTTGACATTAAACAGCAAATGAAGCAGTTTGGTTACAAGGTAGCATCTAAAAATAGACTGTAAGAGGAAATTTTGATTTCAATAAATTGCGGTGTGATTTGTGCTGGTTTATCACGCTTGGCCGATGATCTACTTCGAATAGTAGCATTTTGGTTATCTACTTTTATTCACCATGGCTGTGTTATTTAATAACAAACGATTCAATGAGTCAACACCATTTATCGAAGAAGTGTTCTTGAGTGCACTGAGTAGCGTTCTATTTTTCAAGCGAAACCAAACTATCACGATACATTACAACTTTCCGGTATGTAAATAATTAATAATTATTGAGTCAAAAGTATACTTGATTTATAACCTCTTTCACAGCTGGTTTGGCTATCTGACTACACAAAGGCTGTGATTTACTTATCATTACTCTGGCAGATCGACCTGAATGTTTGTCAGTTTTAGATGGAAAATTTTCTCGACCTAAGTTTTATATAATTTGATTCACGAATTCTGCCTAGCAATCACGGCCATACGCTTTATACATAACTTAGCGAATATGTGCAGCTCTCTACTCTAATTCAAATGTCACTTAAATGTTAGTTTATGCACTCCACGAAAAAACTTAACAGTAAGCAAAGAACTAAGAATAAAATTTTGCGCAATGTGTTAGAGGGTAAGTTGGAAATGATATTTGTTTAAAGCTTAAAAAAGCATTATGGCACTAGCAGAGGTTACTTAACGCAAATAACATTACCTATCAGTAAAAAAAAAACCTCCAAGAAATCATCCGGCATTAAAATTTTTGTGAAAATTGAAATGAATTTATGGGTAGAAAAGAGCCTTTCAATAAAAAAACTCAGTCCACTTAGCTATACGGGTATTACGTGAACTTTCACAAGATACTAAAGTGCAAAACCTTCGAGCAAATAATTTGTTCAAATTTCAAATGCTAAATAAGTTGTGGTCGCCTAACGATTCGAAGAAATTATTTTTTATGCTGTATACAAACTAAAGCAAACAAATATTGATCAATTTATCCAAGGCGACAGAAGCCAGCATCCGTGATTTTGGTACCAGTTAATGAAACAACCCCTTCAACTGTTTACAATAGAACCCTTCATGCAATATGAATGTTTCTTGTAAAATACTACACCATCTATTGGTTCGCAAAATTGTGCGTGGAACATTAAAGACATCTTATATGGCAATATTGGATCCTAGTCTGCTGATGTGGCTGCCCTCAAGGGGCTAACGATAAAAAAGTCAAGTCCTCGGACTGTTAAATAGTTAATTAGGTCAAAAAACGGTGAATTGATGTACTTCGGGTAAGATACATGAAGAGCATTAAAATAATAAGAAACCGGAACACACAACTGAGATTAGTGACAATTAGATATTAGAGTTTTGCACCAATCAATACTATATTAAGATTTATTACAGTAAGCATAAAAGGTTAATTCCTAAGTGCTTCTCATTAGTCAAAAACAGTTCTTTAATCTATTTCAGGAATTTTAAATGGGTTAGTCAATTTATTTTTGCATATAAATTTGCAATCAATACACTTTGGTAGCAACAACTACACATTGTGTATTTGGAAGTTGAAGTCAAACTTCGATAGGTTATGTCCTTTGCTGACGTATTGTCGAAGAATTCATTAATATTAATAAACTAAAACCAACCTACCATTTCGGCTCTCAGCATTTCCCGTTGTAGTCTCTGAGACTCTGCCAAAATGCCCGATCTCTCAGGCAGTGTTTGCGAAGAAATTGCTGAAGGAGCAGTTGAGGGGCCCTGGATTCTCAATTCTTTGCTACGACTTTCCACATTTGTACTAATATCGGTTTCCCCATTTCCACTTTCAGTAGGCAACTGCTGCTGGGGTGTGACACTGCTTGTTTCACTTGTAGACATCTATAATCAGGCCGGCTAAAAAACTCCTTGGAAATTTAAAGGACCACAATTTAAAAAATCGTGGCAGTGACATTGTTTAATATTATAATGTGCACTATTGCTAACAACTCTCGCTTTCTAAAGTAGTCACAACACTAAAAAACATCACATTTATATTCAAAATGCATTCGTTTGGCAATCAAAAAGCATACATCAGAAAATAGCTACCGTAATGTGTTTCAAAAAAGGCATTTCAAGACAAAAAGTAAGGAAACAGACGTTCCACTATCTCATTTAGAAAAAAAATTAACAAGCAACTGTTTGCATACACTTTGCTATGTACGTAGCATTGGAATGTAGGAGGCATGGACTAATTTTATGTTTAAACAACACTTACAAATTAGCTAATTTATAAAATCGCCATTTTAAATTTTGGCGTCTTGTAAATTAAGTTAGTTCATTAAAACGTGCGTTGAAAATTTTCGAATAATTCACTTATGCGACGACGCACACTTTAAATTTAAATTAGCCCTTAAATTATATAATAAATTGTGGAAAGCATTTTTTTAAAGCACTAAATCAAAAATAAGTAAAAATTAGGCGATTTAAAAGGCGAAAAATGTAGCATTGATATAATTCCTTAAATGATGTTCAAATCTGTAATTCATTTAAACGTAGCCCAAACCATAGCAGTGCTCAAAAATTATTTCACTTTCAATAAGTTAAATCAATTAAGATATTTATATGCAAATATTTTAATTTACTAATACTCTGAATAGCATTCTTAATTTTTCATTTTATAATAAGCCCCATGGAACTATAATGAATTTATACCAAAAATTTAAAGTGGCTTAGAAAAAAAAATCTGTTGGATCAGGGTACATTTAATATACATATTCGGTAACCCCATGCATAATTTTAAATGCTTTTATAGTAAGTTGTCAGTTGCTTGGCTTTGTCGTATCTTAGTAAGAATTCCCGGAGCGTACAAAAGGCCCTATATGTTGATTTTCATGTTCTTTTGCACTTAGTCAATAACAACATGATGCCTCTAAGATAATCTGTCTTATCTTAAACACCTTCGAGGTATTCACCCAATCTTTTAATTAATTGAATGCAAAAGTAGGCAGCAGCCTTTCTTTTACAAGATTCTCCTTGATTTCATTTACTGCATTTTTTTGACAAAGCGAGATTTTTTTGGAATCGTATTATTCAGCAGAATCAGTATTGTCAATAAAATAGGTTGCTAGGCGACTTTTCGATTCCGAGGCCATCCAAATCCATGCCATTATTTTTAAAGATTTAATGTTATATACTGTGCAAGCATCGCAATTTATAATTTTTGCTAATCAATTTTTTTAAACAATAAATTGACGCGAAATTTACCGCATTTTTTGGTCTTGGGATTTATAAAAATAGCTATTTTAAATACTATAAACTTTATTAATACGATTAATACAAATTTGTTTTGCGTTTTAATATATTGTAAGAAATTGTGTCAAAACTTTGTTTTTCGGCTTCTACTTGAGTTTCAGCTGTGTATCTGAACCAATCACATTCACCTACACGCTTGCCTTTTTGTGACGTTCATTCGACGTTGAGGTCTTTCTACTGTAAGCCATTTCACTTTGTCTTATATATAATCGGTAGTTTTGTTCCCTTGTCATGTTTTTTACAGCATAGACTAATTGATTACGTTCCGATCTTTTTACACTGAAGTGGGTATTTTCGAATGTTTTCGTGAATTAGATTAATTAAAATGCATGTAAAATTTTCAGTCATCGATTTTTAACATGCTGTCGAGTAAATCAGGTGTACTGTTCGTGGGCAAGCTTCAGGTCTGTTGCTCTGGTGTTCATTTTTCAAACTTCTAACAATTTCGTTTGATCGGAAAATTTTTATAGCTATAGCGATCAAACCCAATTCCTACATGGAATCGAACACGGGCTGTCATCAAGCCTTCATTTGTCCATTTTCTGTTTGTAAACTAAATTCAAATCCTTTGTTCTTAATTCCATATTATCAATTCTGCCGTTTTAATTTTAAATATTTTTTTTGCATGCTTAACACTAGGCAGATGTAGGTTTTGGGACGTATTATGTAAACAGGCTTTAGGGTTATCCCCTTTCCTGTTTTTATCCACACAATATCCCATCACTTTATCAATCATAAAAATCTCAAAATATTCTCTGAAAACATGATGTTAAAATATCCAATCATCTCCGCTATTCTCCCTTCCTATCTTCACACTATTATAGTCTGCTTTTTTGCCTTGACAATTGTATCAAATCTCTTAAACTTCTTATTTGTATAGAATGATTTCTAACAACTCAACTACCCTCGAGCGATCTCTTGCATCAATTGGAGCCGACCATAACCTAACTTCTGCTCCAGTCGATGCCAAGAAGAAACGAAAGAACCACAAAAAGCATAATCAAAAAAATAAGGTTCCCACTGCTACCAATGCGTCTGTCGGATTCGCTGATGAAACAGATGACGGCTGGATGCCAGTTGTCTCCAAGAAGACCAAAATCAACGCTCTTAAAGAAGCGTCGTCCGCTAATCCCATAACTCAGTCTGAGAAAACATCGCCCCCTCCAGTTGAATCTAAGTCCCCCGATGTCGCTCAAGTGAACAAACGACGACGTTCAAGTGAGGTCGATGTTATATGCCTATTTTTTCAATAATTCTATTTTACTTATCGTACTTTTATTTTGTAGACAAACCCAAATCAACTAAAGATCCGCGGGACGCACCAGAGGAAAAAGGCCCTGATGTGGCTATTACAGAGCCACAAATTCAGAACCACGTTGAAGTGCGAACTCCAAAACAGCCTCAGCAGCGTCGTCAAAAGTCCAATTCTATAAACTCTGATGACAATACGCGATTGAATCATTCAGATGCGCTCACATACGCTCACAATCTTGAATTACTCGTCTCTGAGGTGCTCGGTGGGGAGGCCATTTTGAAAGCTCGAGCCGCCTTCCCCAAACTCTCTTTCCCTCGCCCTCCCCCTAACACGACAGTCATCAGTGACCCTACTCAGGTATTTTATTCTTTTACGTTTTACAACTGCTTAACCAGCCACAAAATCATTGACGCTTCTTGGCTTGTTAAAAAAGCGCTCAGTTCTTATTACACGCATGGTACTTTTGCACAATTTTGACCAGTTCTAAGTTCACTCTTTACCACACTTTCGAGTGACACATTCGTCCTGACGACATTTCCATTGGCTTAAGCGTTACTATATTAAACGAAGGCTTAGCAGACCGGTTACACACAATTGTCCTCCTAGTTAAGTCTTCATTACAAAAAGTACTTGATTGTTTTCCTGAAACCAGAGGGTTTATCAGTGTGTTCATTTGCCTTGTTGAGCTACGGGACTGTTTACACGCAAGTGACCTTTTGAAAATTTACCGCTTGTATTCCAGTGGATGGCCTAATCAGTGTATAAAATATTGTTATTTTTTTCCTAATTGATTGGTCTGATGCATGGTGCACGTTGTGCTACCTGAATCGATAAAATCTGACCAAGTTGGGAGTAGCTTTGTGATTGCGTGTCATCTGCTAACCTCTGGTAAAGTTCCCGACTTCAAGGTCAAAAGACGGGTTTTATGAGGACGACTGTTTTGCCGACATGTGTAATCTGTTATAGAAATCCTCTCTCTAATTTGGACTAAATTCACAGTCATGCTATGGAACGGATTTCTTCGTTTACCTAATGACCCGTTTAGGATTGGACCGGGACAAGTGAATATCATTCCTGTCTGTTGTCCTATCGATTATACACACCAGCACCGTGGATTTTACTCGTGTTTTGTCTTCCTAAACCTGGTTCGTTTAATCTCCATCTCACATTTATTTTCGTTCGCGTTTTTAGAATGTTCTTTTCTCAGACTTCATACAGATGAAAGCTCATCTTCGAGCCAAAGAAGCGGAGTGTCAAGTAAGTCGTCTTTTTTGCTCTTTTCATCCGTGTAAGCAACGATTCATTTGGGCGCCTCTTCTACACGTCAATAGCTCGTGTTGTGCTTGTCGCCAACCATGATTACTCCTTTCTGCGTGGGCCATGGTTTATGGATTTTATGTCGGGCTGTGATCATATCCACGTACCCTAATTAGAAGGCCGTATATCGAGAAACGCGGCGAACGTTTTTCAACCCTTTTTTTATATCCTCTGAAGTCAACGAAGTTGCAGTTAACGACACTGAACCTGTTTTTTTCGGTCAAAATTTGGTCAACGGTTTTTTAAAAAAAATGCGGCACGAAAACGACTGCGGCTCCCGTTGATCGCACATTCTTAACTCAAACTAATGCAATCTTTTGTTTCCTTAGGCGCCTCATTAGTACATGGGTTTCCTGAGTAACGCCAGCAAATGATTTTTCATGAGTAGATATCTTTATCAGACTTAGCAGTTTTCCCTTTTGGTTTTATTCATGGTTAAGCCTTTAAGTGAAGAAGTGTAAGAAGCACCCCTTGGTGAACTCTTCGATACCTGAATTTAGTCCTGTGTTTACCTCATTCTTGTGTTCATGTTCGGATGCATCTTATCGAAATTTGTCACTGTGTAATTGGGGTGTTCACTCGCTTGCATTAGCCAGTGCACTGAAGAGGTTTTTCTACACGAAAACTGCTGAAAACTTGTTCACACTAACCACTTTTACAGCAAGAAATTCTTGCATCCCAGTTATAAGAATAAACATTCCCTTGGTTGGGTCTGTTTCTTATTAATTAAATGGTTCTGGCACTGAATGGTTGCTGCTTCGCTAAAACCTAGTTGTTTTTTATTATCACAAAATCATGCCTTTCTTCTGAGGTATATGGTCGTGTAGGCTGGAATTGCTTTCATGGTTGTTACGCCAAGTTTGATTCGTTGCCTCGCGCTCACCATGTTATCGCAGTGTTTTATTTTCTCACCTAAAGGTGGCGCAGATAAAACTAGGCTTTAACCATAGTTTAGAGTGCTTATTTATCGTCGCCCTTAGATGTGATGAATAATGCGACCTCTCGAGGCGTTATTAATCGCACCTTTCACAAACACCGTGTTTTGTTGTCGACGTGTAAACGTGTTTCGATGTGTGCGGTGAAGTTTTTGCTAAGCTGCTGCAGGGTAGGCACGCATATAATAATGAGGTTGGGTGACAGGCGTGCTTGTTTGGGTACATAGCTTCAGCCCTATGCTCATTGTGGTGGTTCATTTTCTTGAAATCGATTCGAGGCCAGGTCAAGTACCTAGTTTTAGTGAAAGCCAAATTCTAGCGTGCGTCTTCGTATTGAAATGCCAGGCGTCGGACACCAGCATTGGTTAAGTCATCGGTCTGGGTTTATTGCAGTAGGTGGGTTGGCTCGTTTTCCTCCGGTTAAAACCAGTTTCAAACAGAACCGAGTCCTAGAACTTGATGGACACGTCTAATTTGCTGGAATACTGCTGATTTAAGCACTTTCTGGTGTTACGTAATCAACTTTAAGCGACTGGATTCCACATATTGAAGTTGAAAGTTTTTCCTCGTCAACTGAACCACTGTTCCGATGAGAGTTGTCACATTTCGTATCGCACGGGCCTCGTTGGTTCTAAGATTATGCTTTTAAGGCGTCACGCGTCTTAAACGTGTTATTAGCGAGATTAGAATTTAACTATTGGAATTGCAGGCAGCCGTTTCTCATTCCATTAATGCGTCTTATAAATGAGGCATATCCTTTGTAACTACCAATTTCAGGTTGGACTGGATTCTCTTAGGGCTCTCTTTTAGAGTTAAATGTGGGGCACCCTTAAATAGATCGACTGAATGGTTCTGATTGTACAGTTTCTCAAGAATCTGTACATTCGGAAACGCATAAAATCTTAATGAATATCGGTGCGCTGTGAATGTTGCCTTAATTCTGTTTCAAGGGTGTTCACAAACAGCACATATATTCCTCTGCAATAATTCCACCCTAAACGCAAAACCTCACCCAACTGCGGTAATTAATCTTACAGAGTTATTCTTGAAGGCGTAATTTGTCATGAGCCTGTAAGCTGGGACGATGGTAACACCTTGATGTGTTGTTACTGGTGTGAAAACGACGATTTTGGCCCGTCAATTTGTTTGAAGGTGCTAACGCTACTCTCGCTCCCTCCCTCTCCGTGCCACAACACCTTTTCAACGGATTCTTTTTTTTTTCGATTGACGCAGGTTCTTCGGGACGAGGTGGTTCGTCTGCACTCCAAAAATTCTCCAGCCGTTGCCATGCCGACCGAATCCTCCGTTCAGCCATCCAAGTAAAAAGACCACTTTTTTACATAAAATTACATTTATGCACACGCCTCGCATTTTTGAATAACTGAAATCGCTATAGAAGCCCGCTATAACGGTATCAAAATAAGCTGGTGTGGAAATGGCAGTCAAAAGGCCCCCTGTTGGTCTTTAATTATCGCCGTTCACCTGCGCAAATTGAGGGATTTCGCCAAGCTGTGACGCCAAGCAACAGTTATGTCACGCTTTGGTTTAATTGATTCGCCACACTTCTTAATGTTCTCAATCAAACTTGTAAAGAATGCAAGTTTCCTGATCGTCAAGGCAGGCAGAGGGTCTGCTGATATGCACCTCTATTGTATCACATATTACTCTCTACACTCGGTCAAATTTGCGTTCTACCTTGAGGTGTCAAGTGTACTGCCCCTTCTACACCTGATATAATAAGCTTGGATTTTATGTTATTTCAATTCTCTTTCTTTTAGACCACACCATAAACAGAAGCCCGTCTCGACGGCTTCAAAACACGTGCAATGCGATATGGTGTCAGCCAACTCTGCTAAGGCAGAGGCGACAGCCACGCCGCCGCCGCCTGTTCAACAAACCACCCCCTCCATGGACAGCCTGGTAATCAAAACCCTGCAGGAGGAGATCGCTCGTCTCGCCCAAGAAAACACCCTCTTAACCCAACGCCAGGCCGTAAGTTGAAGCCCTGGTGACTTTTCTGAGAATGTAGAAGACTGACTGCGATTTCTCATACCGCGGTTTCAGCCTTAAAGCCTTCAGAGTGCAAAAAATATGCTCTTTCTGTGAACTGTGTTTACACAAATATGTTCCCCACTAAGGCTGCCACGTTGCCCCATCTCAGTGCGCCTGCCACGTCAACGCTAACTGCAATAATTTTCTCCTTGTTCTAGGGAGATAGGTACACGAGGCGAAAACGGGCGCATTTATTTTGACCGTGCGTTTTCCATCAAAAAACACGGTTTCAATACCAGGATGTGTATTTGTTGAATTAAATTAAGTCTCGCTTGCGTATTTGCATGTTGGGGCAATCGTGCATTGAGCAATCCCACAAGCCCTATTCATGCCACCTTTAGTTATCTGGCGTTATTGATGAGCCTCAGTGTAGTAAACAATTGGTCTATCTCAACTGTGTGTGGTTCTTATTGGTTACCTTTCTGTTGGTGTTTTAGCTGAGCGGTGCAAGTTTTACCTTGAGTCGATTTGACAAGTTCAATTGAAAGGGCTTTAAGAAAGTGCCCAGTTGCTTCTCACTTGATTAGCGTGGTAGTCATTAATTTGCGAGGAGCGTAACTGACGAATTCAAAAACCAGGTCGTCATGCTTAATTGAATTGGGTCATTGGCGGACAAAGGCGAAGTGGTGCCAAGAAATTGCAGTAGCACGTTGATGGCGCTGTTGCGCTCGCGCGCCAATTGGGTCGCGTCTTTGTGTGTGCCACTTTGTTTAAATGCACCACCGGTGCCAAACGCGCGTGCACGCGCACGCACCGAGCCCTCCCTCCCCGGGTGGCAGACTGACCCAGATGCCACGCTGTCGTGATGGCCACCAGAGGCGCGTGTTGCTAGGCTCCGCAGGTAGTTTAAAGGCGGTCAGCGCACAAACCGCTTAAGCCGAGTTCTGTTTGACCTTCTTTATCGACCCCACTCTCGGCCACACACTGCCCTGTTCGGTTTAGATTCCGGTGTGCATTTTACATGTTAATATGCCCTCTTCCTCCCTTTCTCTGCCTCTATCCCTCAAAGGATTCTTCAAAACCTTTAAATGCTGCCTGCCTAAGAGCGCAAACCTGGGCTGCATGAAATTTCATCAAAAGGTTGTACCAAGTTCTGTTGAGTTGCCGTAGGTATGTGTGGCGTGGCGTTATCATGACCGATTCCAACTCCCTCTTGCTCTCTACCTGTTTCTCCCAGTCTCTTCCTTTTTTGCAATTTGATGAGTCATCTTGGCTTCGTCTGACCACTTTTTGCACTCCTCATCTCACCTTTCCTCGCCGGTGATGCATTTTTTTTGTGAAGGCGCTCGTTCCCTTTTCACCAACGCCAGCCGCATTGTAATTTGACTTTATAAACAGCCAGTCCATCAGTTGTTAAGTAATTCCAATTCCGGCGACTGAAACTCCATCGCTCGTGTGCGAATTTGATGTCTTCGTTGAGTCTACGGCCTTGTGGCTTTCTTGTGGGTTGTGTGTGGGTGCGAGTATTTAGTGCAAGCAATCAACGGTGTCAAATGATTTGTATTGCAAGTAAATGTGTGTCTGTGCGTGTTTATTAAGGTGCTCGTGTCTTAATTTGTTGTTTCTAAACCTCGAAATGTTATTGTTGAGAGCATTGTGACATTTTATGTGCCTAGCTAGCTCCTTGCACTCCTGACTGGTTAAATCTGTCGTGATTTTCCTGTTAGAAGCGTGTTCAAGCGTTCTCCAACTTTGGTAGTTGGTTTTGGCGCGCGACTGTGTTTACGCAGTGGTTGCGCCCCTGCTACGGTCAAGTAGTCTGTGCGTAAGATGGCTTTGACGTAAACAGTGACGCAAATTCTGACACTCTCTGCTTACTTGTATTAGATAACGCGTACCCAACTCGCGCTCCTCTCTGCTTTGTCGGAAAATCGCCCTCATTGGAGAGGTCGTTATGGTGTTTATTCACGCTAAATAACTCCTCATTGCCTTTAATTTTAAACCGTCAGTCCATAGTGTGAACAGCAGCGAACTATGTTAATCAGTAGTTCCCGTCGAAAGACGTTATCATGAATCCCAATTTCTGCACATTTGGTGACGGCCCTGCAAGAGTATGTTGCTTTTGTTTATGCGCCACTCGAGTATCCACAGCCCACGACACGACAAGCACGCATTGTTTACGCGTCAAGGTCAGATTGGTGTTTTGGTTGGTTTACGAAACCCCTAGTAAACGTCAGCCTTGAGATGGTAGTGGATTATGCCTTATTGTCGACCTAGCCTGCAAGATATCGCTCAAAATTTGCCCAGGTCAGTCCGTCTTATTCTCTTATCCCACAACAGAGGACATTCAGCCTCACAGGCCCGCCATCTGGCGTGTTTATCGTGGATCTCGGTGAATGGTTCCGTTTTTCGCTAGTTCAATTAGAAAAGCGCTCTGACGTAGTGCGTCCACGCTAACTTGTCGTTTGTCGCTTAGAACCTCGAGGGACGCCTTGAGACGAGCAAACGGCTCAACGCGAAGCTGCAGTCGGAGGCCCACAAGGCGGGCGCCGAGGCCGCCAAAAAGGCCGAAGCCACCGTTCGTCAGCAGATGGACGACGTCATCAAGAAATTGAGGGCAGAACTAACCGAAACCAGCCATCTCCTTCGTAGCAAGACTGCACAACTTGAGGTGGGTTCAATTTCGTGCGTAAGTTTATCCAATCGGTGTTTACTGTCACCACCTGTCTCGTGCGTGTGTTTTGTAGTTAAGTATCCTGTGTGCAATTTTGTAAGTCTTACTTCTTTTTGTAGTTGACCGAACAGACTAATGAGACCAACGCCCAAAATCTCCATCACATTCAAGCTGAGTACAATGAAGTCGTTGAAGCGAATAATGTAAGTGCCAAGGTGTGGCCAAAGGTGCCTGATTGGTGTGGTGATATTTAGTCAGTCCCTGCTTTGTTCACGTCCCGGCGTTCCAGGTAAACCCCTGCACTTTTTTTGTACAGGCTTTGAAGCAGGAGATGGGTCTGGTGAACGTGCAGGCAGCGGACGCGCAGCGTCGTCTAGGCGAGAGTCTGCAGATGCTTGCAAACTTGGAGAAGGAACACGAAGCGGTGTTGCAGCAACTCGCAATCGCTCAGTCCTCGTTGCAGACGGAGGTCAATTCTGGCGTCACACTGCGACACCGTCTCGCGGAGACTGAGGTATGCTTTAATCCTCCTCATCCTCCCATTTTTCGAGTTTCTGCTTTCTCTCATTTTTGTTTTTTCCCTACACTACCTTCGCTCTCGTTCTCTTCCCTCTTCCACCTAATCAACACAATGCTGCCCTCGTATTTGATGTCTTTATTGACGCTTTCACCTTGTGCTGGCGAATGAATCCTCAGTCGCTTTTCTTTTCACCAACTAGGCTCAGTTGGAAGCCACCTGCAGTCAGTCTGATCACCTCAAGGCTGATCTCGTGAACACCCAGTGCCAGTTGACTTCCACGAAGCAGGCCCTTGCCGAACTTAAAGAAAATTACGACCGCGATCTGTCTGCCCTCACGACACGCGTAAAGGACCTCGAGGCAGAAAAGGAGGAGCTGCTGAAGGCACGTGAGCAAGAGGTGTCCCAAGCGCCACAACCTCAGTGAGTGCAGGCATACCTTAGCCCGTAATTAACGCAGGGATTTTGTCACCAAAGTCACAGTTGTTCTGTCTCAACTTAGCTTCCTTTTCCTCAAAATCGTCTGGCATGTCTGTCTAACATTGGCACTTTGGTAGCTGGGTCGGTGTGCGTAGGTGAAATTGTGGGAAGGGGCCAGGCCATTTGGCTAGCCTTATGCTCAATTTCTGTTTCTTCCCCCACCGTCACCCACCGCTCGTTAGGTCTCCCGTCGAGACGCCGGAAGCCGATGCTTCGTCGTCGTCCGGCTGCGCTGAATGCGCCGTCCTCGCAGCGGAGGTCGAGCGCTTCACGAGCATCCTGGCGGTCACTGAGGTCGCCCTCTCACAACTCCAGCTGTCTGTTGACCAAGAGGAATCACGCTGGCGTTCTGCCCTTCAGGAGTCCTCCGCCGAAAATGCTGCCGTGAGTTGAATAACGCCCTTTTCTCCCACGCAGAGCTCTCTTGAAGCCTAGTGCACACATTTACTCGATGTTCGGGTGTAGCTCCTGAATTGGTGGTTCTTAGTTCTGGCGCGACACATTTCCGTGAGTGACTTATCGAAATGTGGAGTTTGTGTGACGGGCATGTCACTCTTCTGGACTAAACCCACTGGGTAGTCGTAGTCAAAATCTATTTATTGTATCACTTCCACTTTCGTTGCCATGGTAGCAAATTAGGCGTGCTTTACGTCGCAGCCACTTCACTCACCTCCATCCAAACTGTGAGTTGATAGATACAAGGCGTTTTGCATGGGTTATTTCGCAAACGACTCCTTCTTCGTCATTTCGGGTCAGTTTGTCTGCACCGCATTGAATGTACGTCCACGGCCGATTTCATTGTGAATTTTCACGTAGTCATTTGTGGCATTTCAGTTGAAGTCCAAGATCGACGCCTTGACCGCCGAACGCGACCAAGCCTTAGAGGAATGTAATGAGGTAAGCTATTTTGCGATGCCTTTGTGGTGTTGCTTGTCATTCAGCTGCCGTCTTTGCACGAAACGTTGCCTCTGGCTTTTTTTTCACCGTGTTACGTCAATCTTGTACATCTTACTTTTAGAACCACACTTCAGTGAAGGTGACTCTTAGTAATGGACTGCTCTCCACGAAGGTACATATTCCTAAATTTTGTAGTGCTTTTGTACCAGCTTCATGATCTTTCAAACCGATGCTAAACCTCATTAATTTACCCTCAGATTGTGTCAGCAGCCTTTAGATACTCTTCAGGTTTGAATTAATCCGCTCCACAGGGATTTTCACGTTTGGATCCCTGTGAACTGTCGAGATAAAGCGGCATTTGGTGACTACGTTTTGTTGGTTTGTCTTTCGACTAGGTTATTGAAAACGGGGACGCGTGCTCTGGCGAACACAACTTTTCACCATCGATTGTGGCAAACGGGGGCACAAGCAGCACCGTGGAGAATCACAGCATCGACATCGCTTAATCACCCCCCCCCGTTCATTCCTTCACTTCCCTTCTTCTCCCTCCGTGTAAATACCACTGGCATTAGTTTAGACATTCTCATCATGGCCATTTTGATTAGCGCGTTTGCTCTGGACCCCGCTCTTTCCCTTCGTCTGTCCCCAACTCTCCTAAGTTCACTTTTCTGCCACCTCATCTCCCCTGACCTTCGTCATTTCGCGAATAATAAATCGTGCTTCCCATGCGTGTACACCTCTTCCTCGTTCAATAGTTGCTGGGGTCATAGATTTGGTGCGAATTTGTCTACCACTCATTGCAGTTTAGCCGCTGCTATGCCGTACTTGTCTTTAACTGCTGTTGTACATTATTTAAAATCTAAATCAAAGATTTGTAGAGGATTAAGAAACTCATTTTCAGTTTTAGAAGCCATCTTGTAGCCGCGAAAGGTTTTGTTAATTACACATAGCGCCGCCAAAATACTTTATGTAACATTCCGCTGTTTTCACCCAGGCATGGGTTGTACGTCCACCCTTTAAACACGGCTGTCACACCTAGGGGTCATTTGACGAGTGACTTCGGGTCGGAGCACCAACGAAACAGATTAAACCGCATAAGGAGCGGCGCATGCTCAGTTAGGACCGAAAATAGATAAGGAGTAGCCACACAGAACCGCGATCCGGTCCCGTGATTGGTGGACGAAGATGGGTTCGAAATAACCCTGGGTAACCCAATAATCCGAAACGTCTATCCTGGAGGTATCTAGTTTGATCCCTATTTTATTATTTATATGGTGCTTCAATGAGCCTCTCGAGTGGCTGATGCATACATCGAAGCGAAAGCTGTATGCGGGCGTTTCTAATGGCAAAATATCAAGATTGGTTATTACAAACCATGATCTTATTAAAACACAGAAATAAAAGTGCGAGTGAATTCCGTGTTTACGTGTAACTTAATTTTTGTACGCGTGCGTCTTCTCATGCTTGACTTGTTTAAACAACTTTTTTCAACTTCTAATATGACTGATGCAAACGTGCACGTTGTGCACTGCAATTGCGTCACTGTGACCAATCGTGAGGGCGCCTTTTGCAGTCAATCGATCGTGTATGCGCATGCGCGGCGCTAGCGTCGACAACGTGGCGTTCGTTCCCCGCGTCTTTTTACGGAAACATGCCAGTTAAGCCCTAGGCCACAAAATCGCAGTGTCGATAAAGTGTGATTTTCTAACTTTTTTGGAAGATAATGTCTAGACGCTGTAAAGCATACCTAGTTAATAGGTCTCAACAGACAGAGCGCGAAAATTTCAAACTTGAACTTTTCTTAATAATAGTAGGAGATGGAAAAAGATGGTGATTTGGTGTTTCTAAATGGTGCACGTGAGCGTAGTGAAAATTAAACGAATGACCGCCACATTGTCGAGACGGAAAAGGACCCTTGTTGGATTCATTCCCTATCAGACCAGTACCAAAGAAATGCTTTTACTTATAAACCGCATTTTTTGGAAACACAATTGGCCTAGTCTTATTGATGCAGCTTACAAAGTCGACTATGGCCTAATATTCAAAAGACGTGTTCTTAAGGTAGAAGCATTGGGTTTGCGCATATGCTTTAGGCTGAAATAAGGCGCAGTCGGTTAGGCTGCTATAAATAAACAAATTCCCCTCAATTTTTAGCTCCATTTCGATCGGTCCCCGTTTAATTTCTTCAAAGTCGGAATTCGTTCTTAGCTTCGTTGTGAATCGCATTCTTTCACACTCGTTAATCTGACACAAGGTCCCCCTTTTCACAGCATTCCGTCAGTTAATCGGAACCCCGACTCAAACCTCTTTAGTGCAAACGTTTATCCTGGATTATAACAACGTGTGGTACCATTCATCTAGGTATCGATTTTAGCACATTTGCGACTCATTTCACGCATTTCGTTTTGGGCTATAAGTTCACGCCACACGCGACACCAAATTGGTCGACTTCTGACGTAAACGGTTGTGTCCACAACCCGTTTGTTCATCATTAATATCGGGGGTAGCGGGGTAATGTAATCGGGCCAGATTCAACGCAGTGGCCCCGGTGTGGCTTGAGACCACATGCTGGACTCACAATTGTTCCTTGGGATTTACTAAAAATACTCACTTAAAAATCCCATAATTTCAAAAGTCATTAACTATTCCGTGTGCATAATATACACCTTTACGTGTTTACCAGCGAGCATATTTTAAACGCGTATTAGAATCTAGCGTCGGTGCATTCATTTTTTGTGTTTGGCTCCAAACTGACCATTTCCCTGTCCTGTCCCTATTTCAGTTAAATCACTTCAGATTCTAAATAAAATACTAGTCTCTTTCTCAAATTACATTTCTACGCACTTCAGGTAACCTATTTGCCAAGTGTCTAATATAAACTAGTCGTTCTTTTTTGCAAACTGTGATCTGGCCTGTAAACGTTTTAGGCGTCAATCTGCCACAACTGCGTTGTATCTGCACCAAATTAAGCCCATTTCACACTTTCTGGTACCATAAAAGGACAGTTACAGACCAGGGGAGGCTTTGCCTCTATGACTGCGTTTCAGTTTTGGTTCACCCATTCACAGCTGCGTGAGTTATAAAAGATCTGCGCAAATTTTCTTGCCTTGTTGAATTAACTTTCTCGAATGGGTTATGCAAGTAATTGAAATGACTTTGAAACATCAAATTTCTACCACATTGTGCGTAGCTAAATGAAGCTTTTAATCCAGGATAGCTGCCAAACTCCGTATGCCATTACTCTTCTAATTTGTGAAAGTAACATCAATTTTGTGACAAATAAAGGCAAAGATCTTATGTTCATTAGCGCTATTTATCAAATTTATCAAACGTAGGCCGTAAACAATGCATTTTGTAAATCAGATCGAAAATACGGGCTAAATCATGGGTTATTTACGAGTGTTAGAAATTATAATGGATATTTCTAATTGGTTGTCTAGCACTCATTTGTGCACATGTCCGTTCTCTGCTTCAATTGCCTAAAAACCCTACTTTCCTCCGAAATTCCTGTTCGTATCACTCGAAATGAATTAACTGTCAGTTGCTGAATTTGAATTTGATGAACGACATTTTGGTGCAGATTGATAATGGGCCTTCTACTTTAACAACTGAAGTATCCATCATTTATGTGGATTGAAGAAGCCGCACTTCAAATACGCCTAAAAATTGCCGAAAACAAGCCAATTACAGCACAAAATGCAGTATCACAACAATTTCAACGGATCCCATTTCCTGTTGTAAAAAATTGTGGGTAATAAATGAGTGTTATTCAAGTTGCAATCAACTGATTACGCAAATTAATAAAGTTTAAAACCCTAAAAATTGGCATGAGTTTGAAATTGTTCTGATACAAGTTGATTGACACACTCAGTTAAGTCTGCCTATTGAAAGCGTGGACCTCAAAACGAGGTCCTAGTGACGATGCTTAATTTCCTCAAGAAAGGTAAAGAGGAAGGTAATTTTTTGCAATTCCGAGTCATTCAATTTTCAGTATTTTGGAAATTCAGTTTGCATTTTGCCAAACAAAAAGAAGTTGCTGAGGTAAATGCCTTCATAAGATCGGTAAATATCAAAGTGCTAGGCCTACAAATTTTGGCAAGGCAATATCCAGAAAAATCAGATTGCCCGTTCTGTCAGTTCCAGGTACAAGAATGATTAACATTTACGTCAATTTTAATCTATAGTACAAAATGATGGAAATACGAATTACTAACGATAAATGAGTAGCGTTGTGTAAGTTAGCAAAAGCTATTATTCTGCCACCAAATAGGTGCGATGCCAAATTTGTCACACGGAACATTTAAATATGGAAGATAAAGAATTAACTCCGTATGACAAATTGCAACCTAACTACAGTAATCATTAAAAAAATTAGATAAACTGCGAAGGTCTGAGCTTCACCGATAAAGTGAATATATTTGACAGGGTCAAGTATTTATTTGGAGTGAATTTCGTGATCGGCTTGAAACTGTTTTAAAGGTTTGGACACCAGTCTAAATTTGACTAAAACTAATCACAAATCTTTCATTAAAGAATTTGGCGTATGACGAATGTTAGTCACAAGCGACAGAGTTGTGGTCAGAATCCTTCACTCGACTCACAGGTCCACCGACGTAACATGAGAGGAGGGGATAAGAAGAAAATCAATACGAAAATATTGGTCGTTATTGGTCCGGGTTATCACTGGAGCAAAACTATGATCTGAAGATCAATTAATTTGGCGAAGAAGTGAAAGATGAACACTCACAAAAGCACAAAACGTATAAGTAAATCTGAAAACATTTATACTTAGACTGATTAGTTATCTTATTCTGGTAGGTAATTTTGATTAGGAATATCATCCTTTTTCCTATTCTAAATTAAATACAACAGCCTCTTCAGCTGAACTGACATTTAGGCACCAATTTCAGCGTGAAATTAAGCAATAATAATGCTGAAATTGGTCCTGCTATTAAAATTATGTTTTAGTTAAGTGCGAAATTTCGTCTATCAGCGATGCTTAATCCAAAGGAGTTAAAATAATGGAAAATTATTGGGTAACGAAAACATCTCCTATATAATCATTTGACGTGCATTCAGTTACCATTCCGAGCTTGTATAAGAAGCAACTTTCTTAATCATTTCTAAATATATAAGCAAATTTACAAAATACTCTGCACAAATATGGACTTTATTTAATCATAAAAAAACCAAAGAATATTCCGTAGTTATTCATTTAGGTTATTTGTTGCACTGGAATACAAGCAAAATCGTTTACAATTTACCATCAAATTGTGAACAAGTTACTGCGTCATTCGGACTGCATTGTTATTAATTATAGCCAAAACTTGTAACTCATTTATAGAGGCAGTGTAATCAGTTACAAAATGAAACCTGAAATAGATTTTACAACCGTATTTCTATTAGTAATAAAATGGATTGAATTGTGAAATTGTTATTACCCCAACAAATTCAAAATTGTGTGCTGAAATTGTCAATTGTTGAGGTTAAAGTAAAATGCCAAAAATTAAGTTCGTGGGACGGCCTTCCTTAGATTTTTATGGAAAATACCTTAGTGAAATTGCTAAGAATTTATGCAACCGAGGACGTGGGCGTGTCGTTGTTAAAGAGCAAGAAGAAAGTAGGTATAAAGAGCCATGCTTCTATGTCATCAAAAATATTGATCCTTTAATGTCGGATTCAGTAAGTAATAGTCCTTTTTTCTTTTATAAGGAAGGCTTGTTGTGAAAACAGATTTATTCTTGTTTAGTCTGGTGTTAGGTGTCGTGCTTATGCTGAACGTGTGTTTCGTGGAAGAAACTTTGGAGTCGCTCCCATCCCGAAATCATACGAACCAGATTTTCGTCTTCTATCGATCGAAGAGGGGAGGAAGTTACAGGAACTTGCCTCCCAGAAAGATGTTTCTGCCCCGGACGTGCCAATTAAGTGTGTTGCACCAATGCCTCCAGTTCTAGCCATCAAATTGCAGCGCCTGGGGAAAATCCCCCAAGCTACTATTGACGCCGCACGTCGTGCTGTTCCTCCAAATGCGACACCTGCTGCGCGAGAAGGAGAAGGCTTTCTCCTGTTAACGAAAATCCCAGATGATCCTACTCTTTTTCTGGTATTTTCTTATCTCATCTCTCGACCACACTTTCTTAAACCATTATCAAGTACTTATCATGAATTGCAACCTTAAATTTCGCAAGTATTTTAGTTATAGCTTTTACACGGAAATTCATTTCTTCTAGCCGCCTCTTTGCTAAACATCTTAAAAGATGTGTTGATATCTCCTTGTTCCTGCCTCGGTACAGCTCACATGGACGTAGTCCTCCATATGCCCCCCCCCACACAATCTACTCACAAAAGAATCTTTGTTCCCTTCTTTTTCTGTCCTCGACATTTCTGCTGTTCATTACTTGCATAATTCAATTCGGCTTAAAATCTGTTGTTATGAAATCGAGGACTTGGTTTTTTAATGCATTGCTCTAAAACATATCAGAGAATGATTTATCTTTAAAAAAGCATTTCAAACTCTAACGTATGATCTGCATGATAACCAATGCACTCATTAGAATTCACTTCTTCGTCATTGCTCAATAATAACATTCAGCTCAATTTCAATAAAAGCATTTCGATATTTCATTAATTTTGAGTTCTTGTAGTAAGCCGTGACCTCCCTTTATTTCAGGTGCCCATTGAACCAGCAGAGGAAGAGAAGATCAGAATTTTCCCCGACTACGAAATGCAGGCAAAAGATGGCCTTGTTGAAAAAACTAGCGGCGCGGATGAACAAAGAAATGTCTACTACATCAGGCGTAGCGACAGTCCTGGCATACGGTGGCGTGTCGAGCTGGCGGATAAAAATGTGGAGGATGAGTTGCTTCAGCCGAGACCCAAAACTGCAAAGCCTTCATCAGGCGTTGCCTAACTTCTGCATCAGTTATTTGTATGTAAATATTACGTAGGGTAACTTTAGCCATTACCAACTCTGTGACGCGACCTGCTTTTCATGTGTGCATATAAAAGGGGGGATAAATCCAAGTAGTGAACATGAGGATCAGTTGATTAGCGCTTCAGTGGATTTTATCTTAATCCAGGTATGATAATCTCGTACACAGGCTGGTTGAGACTTGAACCGTATCGTAACTAGGGGTGAGGACTGAGGCAGGGATCATGCAGTTTAACTCTGGAACTATTCAAATTCTTGCAAAAATATTCGGAAATAAAGTCAACCTGACTTTTACGCCAACAGAACTTCGATGAAGCAGCATGCTTGTGTACCATGTGAATATTCTGTAGCGACACCGCAAATCACGTTCCAGGCTCTCAAGATAGCAATTTTTAAACACTAGAATTTGCAATATGTTGCGGGACCTTTTGTGTATCAATAAAGCGGACCTATTGAGTACATGAGCCCCGCCTCTCTAAGTAAACTCGTAAATGTGAACCTGCGCGCCTCCACGTCGAAAAATGGGCTCCAACTAAATGGCGTTTTCTCTTTGCCGGCTACCTCTAAAATGCGCACCCTTTCTTTTGTGTGCGATTCCTGATGCTAACTATGACCGCAGAGAAAACATCAGAGATACATTGATGCGAAGTTGTCCGAAGTTAAAAGAGATTATTTCCGAATACTGACAAAGCGATCAAAACGGCTTTACACGCAAGCAATGCGGCGTCGCTCACACTGCCTGAAACCCGCATGAAAAAGCAGCTGGCTGACCCAGGTTTTGGTAAAAATCGGTTAAATTTACACAAGTGCAACTCAAATTCAAGCGTAGTTTTCTCTTCATCTCAGTTCTGGGGCGGCGGTAATGGAGGGTGGGGCAGAGGGCGAGGGAGGATTCTTGCGAGTCTTTTACACAAGTTGGGAGCAAAGGTCTGAATCAAATCGGTTTACACAATTACTGTAGGAGCTTCGATTAGATAGAGTAACGCAGATACACGCACGCACACACAAGGAGTGGCAGAGCAGAAAAGATCTCAAAAATATCAAGCGCGAAATGGGCGAGGGTCAGTGTGTGTGAGAGGGGAGAGACGGGGTCGGGAAAATCACATCACAGATGGTCTTCGAAGTCAATACTACGAAGAGGATGGGGTTGTTGAAGCACAGGAGGCCTTCGCGATCCGCACTAAGCTCTGCGTCACCGACTTGAAGTCCTCCGTGGTAGAGGCGTGGGAATTCGGGGAGGCGAGATTTTTGAAGCGAGTTACGTAGGAGCTTGTTGCCATGACGTGACAGATCTCCACTGCAACGCGAACACGGTTAGTCACCTTGTCAGCAAAATTCAAAGGCGACTTAGTCGACGAATTCGGAGCGGGGGGCGAGTAGACAAACTGCAGGCGATACTTGCCCAACCTGGCAAAGTGGATGTGCGCGGCGCTGAGCGCACCAATCAGCTGGCTCATTAGCCGATCTGGGTTCGAACCGAGGAGTGAGGTGGTGCTGCCACCGGAGGAGGAGGCCTTTCGCCAGGCGCTTGAGAAGAAGGTAATGTTGCGCGGTTTCTTGTCATAACAGGCAGGAAGTAGGGGCTCCAGACTGTTGCTCACTGCAACCTTGGTGTCACCTAAGAAAAGTACAGCAGGAGTTTTTGTGACAGTGAAAGCAGTCAGCCCTTGATTCAATCTCAATCCGCACCCTGACTTGTACTACCACGAAATCGAGACTTTCATATAATAAGTGCAGGCTTTAAAATTATGAGTTTTAATTGTGATGAAAAGCGCCTAGTACCGGCATTTTTCTGGAAAGAACACCAAGGATGATGATGCTAGAATGGCGTCAACAAAACACACCTACCCTCAGGATTGACCTTTGCTGGCAACATAGGGCTCCATGGATCGTCGGTGGCGCTTGTCGTGGTGGCGGCGGCGGCGTCGGCAGACTCATGGGGCTTCCCCTCCGAAGAAAAGGCGCGATGAGCCGGAATAGGCGAGTCTGAGGCCACCAAATGACCTCCTCCACCCCCGCCCGATTCCTTGTCGCCTTTTCCACCTTCGACAGATTGCGCTGCTGGCATTCTGTTACTAGAACACAGAACAGGAACAGGCGGAGTAATTGTAGGGGATTTGAATGCATCAGGAAATTATTGAGCGCGGTTGTTAGAGCAAAATACCAGTAAACGATCGACTTTACAAAGAAAGGTCTCTTTATAATCAGTGTTTGCGGATAAGTGGCTCACGAAAATTTGACTTGAGCTAATGTTGATGAAAGGGAATTACACCGGAAGCCATCACCAAATCTGGACATGGAAGTCCACGTTACCTGTACAGACCGCTAAGCACAATAATTTTTCCTAAACCAGCTAAGGAAAGTATAAAACACTCGCTTACATGAACAGGGAGATACGGCAACTCAGCAAAAAAATTAGGTTAACATCAAGGCTTCTAAAGTACACGATTCCAGGCAGTTTTCGAAATGATATTAACAACTAGATTTTCCAAATTTTTTGTACCACCAATTAAGTGACAGATCCCGCATTTAGACCATGGGGGATCACTGTTCTTTAATTCGATCAGAATTCGGTCATGCGTAGCAGGAGACGGCGGTCATTTAGACACAATACCAACTTCCTGAAGTTCATTCAACATCCAAGCTATTACGCTACAACCACACAAAGTTACGCAGCTTTGAAAACATGGGCACTGCTGAGACACCGATTCAAACGAACACCAGACAAAACGCCAGCAGCAAAGCTGACAAAACATATTTGCTACGTGGTCACTTCGACGATTACACGAAACTGTTTCCAAAAGGCATTCTTCACAAGGTAGCCATTAGCGGTAGCTACATCCGTATCAAGATGAATAGGGGTTCGGAATGATTCAAACCTACACAGGATCCAGCTCACGGTTGCCGAGTTTGGTTCAAAGATAACTGGGACTGGGCATATTAGTATTAAACGGCACACACCGGCCAATGTTAAAAGCCGAAGGTGTCCGCTTGATTCTCCAGAATTTAAAGACCAGTCAAGAATTTCAACAGACTAATGCTCTCAAGTAGCGCATACTTCGGAGGTGAGCTTTACCACGTCATATTCGACCACTAGGCCACCGTAAACATGGCACATGAGGTAGGGTTTTGCAAACAAAAGAACCGTCTACCAAGTCGTAGAAAATGAACAGCAAAATCGCATTATCCTAACGTAACGGATAGGACAATCGCATACCGGCGCTACTTGGAAGAAAGAAGGACTTGGGATTATGTGGTGCGGAATTGATTAAGTAGCAAATGCAAGGTGCGCGGCTAAGCAAATACAAAAAAAAGTAGAAGCAAGAATCACAGTAAAACAGGTGCAATAGTACTACTGGCGGGGGATACATCTGTCACCACACCGAAAACTGACGAAACACTGACACCACACTTACTAACCAAGGTAGTTTCGATTTCCAAAAGAAAGCGCTTACTTTTACAGGGAAAAGCAAACACGCCGATATAAAACACCTTTGAAGCAATCAGTTGGCCGTTAGGACAAATCGCAAACAGATGGACTCCTAAATAGGGCACTACTTCTGCCAAGTCTTCACATCCTTCTGGTTACATCAAAGGAGCGAAACGAGGTCTTGAGAGTGGGTGAAAAGCAGCACGTTTTTCCTGGTGCTGCGTTTTCGACCTCGCCCTCCAAGTCTTCCAGTAAGCCTGACCAATGAGAGCCCTACACACTGGAGACCACTCAATTGGAGAAGCGACGCTTAAGGTAGCTTCCAAGACCTCATTTCTTCGCCTTCACGATGAACGCAGAGAAATTCGAGAACTTAGCAGAGGTAGAGACCTTTTAATGATTCCATGGATGACTTGAAAGGATCCACCTAATCGGCGCACAAAAAGTGCTTCGATTGAAAGGGGCGATTGTGTGGTGACGGGTGGGAAGAGTGGTGGTGGCAAAGAACGCGTTTACGTGCAATTGACTCACTGTGATCGATCGCGCTTCCGTCGGAAACTGCAGAGAATGGGGTGAAGAAAAGCAGAAAGGTGGTATTAGTGGTTATTCTGCATATGTATTGCAATTACAAAAACAACTTGAATGAGTAGAAGGCCACATTGGGCAGCATTGATCCGAGACAGGAAAGAAGTCAACTAATCCGACTAAAGGATCACAAATAAACAAGTTTCATCTCATTCATTCAATCGTAGTGAATGTCAAGGTGCTGCACAAACAGTTGCACGTAATTCAACATTGCACAGGAGGCAACTGAGTATTGATTTATGCCGACACAAAGAAGTAGCTTAGGGAGCACAGCTGAAAATATCGTGGAAAACGGAATCACCTCTTTGAGAGCCGCGAAGATACGCTTCTGATGAAAGCCGACGACCCTGAGGAGTGGTACTCGGTGGGTTTTGTGGTCTCCTTTATAGGCGTCTCTGGCACAACTTCCGGCTCGACCTCCGCCTCCGTCTCTTCCTCGGACGGTCGAGGTTTAGCGACCTCGGGAGGCCGGTAGCGCTGTGAGTATTCAACGCGATGCGTTAAGCGTGCCGCCGGAGCCGTACTGCGGTCTGGAGCGCCGCGCATGAAGGCGGGGACTACGTTGGTGGGGGGTGAGCCTTCGGCGTTAGATGTCGAGTGTGAAGGGTGGTCGGCGGAGATGATCTCGTCGGCAGCCTCAAAACGAATAGCTGGACGCGAAACCTTGTTGCGCTGGGGCCTGCGCGACATGCTTCTGGAGAGTAAGGAACGAGTCTGTCAGCATGGAATGCATACCACGACAAATTCAAGGTCCAAGTGGATTGGATATAGGAATAAGTTAAGAATAATTACATTAAAACTAAGGTGTATTCACGATAATAGGATTAGGCGAGTCAGCAGGGCATGAAATTAGGATGGTGACTATGGGAACTCTAAGCATGCAGTTTGAAGCTAGCACCTCTTGGACGTGAACGACAGGAAATGCGTGCTTACGAAGCCCCAGTATTTTGATCTAATCGAGGTTCGAATCAAAACATGGGTCACAATAACAAATAGTGTGGCGTCAGCTGGCCAATGAGCAATAATGACAAATTAGAAGACAATTTCAAGAGAGCAGATTACCTTCGCATGCGTCTCCAGAAGCTGTTCGATCGGGAGGAGGGCGTTGTCGAAGGGGCGAAATTTAGGAAAAAAAATTGTTAAAACTGTAGCGTCAGGTAAAGATTTGCACTGCAGGACAACAAGCATCATCCCTTGCATAAATTAGGAAAACTCGTGCATGAGGGAACCAGCACTACATGATCCAAAATAACACATAAGCAAAACAAGGAAATCACGACACGAACAACACGATTTCTGTAGGGGAAAAATTGAAGGTTGACGCGACGTCGTGTGTTCAGGAAATGCATCACGGCACACGGCCAAAAGCAAGGAATCACGCGTAATACTACACTAGATTGGACAATTGTGCCTCCTGGTGAGTGCGAATGCGCGTGCATGTGTGATGGTGCCTCGGAAGGATTCGCAAATGCGACCAATGTTGGGTCACCACAAAACGACACGGGTTAATGTGAGGTGCACCATGTAGCGACGTGAAGTCGTCACACACACTACAATGAAGGTTCAACAAGCACACTGAAATGGAGAGGTATGAGACCCACCCACAGAAGAGAGCGCTGCCACCAACACCACGGCCGGCTCCCAGTTGGGAGGACGGAGATGTGGTCGAAAGCTGAGAGACGCTTTCGGCCGTGGAGCTAGATGTGTGTGTGTGGAGGCACATTAAGTACGACTACTTATTACAAATAGGTAATTGAAACAAGTTGTTTGACTATGAGATCACGGGAGGGGTTGGTGTATTTTAGAATTGATCGTTTGGCACATCCTACACGCAACTAACGTGGAGCGAAAGTTATAGGCTGAGATAACTTAGTGGAAAAGACGTACGAATCATGGCGTCTGAGGGCGGTGGACTCGCTGCCCTCCTTCTCAGACGACGTCGGCGCGTCGGCGGAAACGGGACCGGTGAGTGTGGCCGCCTGCGTCAGCGCCTTGGCCAAACGCGGATCGCTCGAACCAACGCCAACACACCGACCACTAGAGGAAGAGTGAATTCCCAGACCGTCGACAGCCAACTCCTTGTCTGAGGCGTCCCTTTCGGCATAGGACTCGTCGCCGACCTGGCTGTGAAGGCAAAGCGCAAACAGGAAAAGATTATGCAGGCGCACAAACTGCAAGAAAATTCGTAAATTTTACTGCTGGGAATTGCATGTCTGATAGTCTGGATCTGGGAAATCGGCAGGATTCGGACTATGGACATAGAGATGACGCCGCCTCCGTCAATGTATGAGTGTTTGGGAGTCAAAAGCCGAGAACAACTGTTGATGACCACTTAAGATTCGTTTCTAGCCTGGGTTCCATCAAGAGTGAACAAACGACTGTAATTTCAGCTAAAATTTAGGTGCACCCTACTTATAAATTGCACTCAACACCAAAAGGAGACAAATGAAGCTGGACACCAACACGTCTAAGTCGAGCAAAATTTAAAAAAAAAACACGAAATATGTTGTCGGTGTTGTGTGCGCTTTAGGTGACCAGAAGGGTTTAGCAGGCACTGCAAAACGTTGAACTACAAGGCCAGGTCACCAACGCCGGACTTCAAATAGCAGAACACAGAGAAGTGGGTTCGAGAAAGACAGGGTTATATTACACACATAAACACACACACACACCACCTGGAAAATGTCATCTCGCGGTCCACCAGGACGGAGCTGATGGAACCGTCCCCGGTGGAGGCACCGAATGGTGCGGCGAAGCGAGGGGCAGGCCAGCGCACCGCAAGCCACTGAGCCCAGAGCGTCAATACACAAAAACAAACGGAGCAAAACGCACCATAGCAAGGGCGGAACCTACCTTCCGTATGGACTAGATCGTCCACAAAACACCTAAATTACAGGTCAAGTAGTGAATGATCGTTTAGCACCTAAAATTGTCAAGGATAAAAGTTTTTTTATGTTTTTTTTTGATAGCGTATTTCGAGAGTGTGGAGAGATACAAGGCCAGAAAAGCAGGAACCGTGTTCAAAATCGAACGGTTTAACATTCACACACGTGTGAAAATTGCGGTGGGGCCTGCGTCGCGTTGTGAAAAAAATCGTCTCCAACAGAAAGCAACAGCACTGGGGCATTAACCGCGCATACCTCATAATTACTGACACATTAATTGATTGGCAAACCGCAAGTGAGAAAATTAGGCGTGTTGTTGGCACTTCTTATCTGCCTTCGCATTAGGTGATACTTATTTAACTCGAGGAAACTAATATGACTGTAAGCTTCTTCTCAAGGTCGCGTTTATATTGGACTTTGCACCAATCGAGTAAGCAGGTTACCGTTGTGGAACAGTCGCGAGGATACTCATTCGAACGCGAATTCCGATAAAAAGCAGGCATTTGGCAAACCAAGTGAATTCCCCACTGCGGGATCATGTTCCGACACTTCTTCCCTTACAATTCGATGGAAACATTAGTCTTTCCCAGAATTTATGGACACACTACGCGCAAGTTGAGCAACACTAGTAGGATCGTTGAGTCGACTGTTAAGAGAGTAAAAAACATCAAATACTACAAAAAGCATGAAGAATTACGTGGTGGGGAGTAATGCCCATAAAAAGATGAGTCGAAACCGCAAGGATTTCACTCGGCTTTGTGATTTGTACAATTGATGGCCTTGAGAAGTGTCCAGTTACCGAAAAAGCCATACAAATATCAAGAGGGGAGCCTATATCAGCAGTGCTAACAGAGGGAATGATACTGCATAATATTGTAGACAGTCGCGATCCTGTGCCACCACTCTATATACACTAAAAGAGTGTGTAATAAAAGAACGAAAATGAATGAAATAGGACGATGAAATTATCCCAAATGTAGCCTTCCCAGAAATTAATGAATCCTTCTCAGCTGCTTCCACATCAAAGTAGGCTAATCTGTCGCTGATCAGAGCGAAAATACCAGCATTTAACCCTAGTTTTGAACCAGCGTTAAAGGCCGAAGTCAAAAACCTGAACATTTTCGATAAAAACAGAAGTAATTTTCATGTGAACAAGAAAACACAACAGGTTTATCTGGTTTACGAAGGACGTTCTTATAACCATATCGCATTTAACTCACAAAAATCATGACCATGAGAGAGCAAAATTACGAAAATAGGTACATGTTTCAGAGGAGAAAGTATGTACAATAATTTGAGACGTCGTGATGGCAAAAAAGAGGCAATGTTGTCACAAAAAAGTATACTTTCTTCCAAAAAAAAATAAACGAAAATGCGAAGAAAGCAAGCAAACTTAACAACAGTAGGAGATCAATAATGTGAATTCAGAGAATCTAAGTTGGAACGTGGGCGTATCAGTGGTGGTGGAATTGGATGAATTCGGCGGTTCAGCTGAACTATCCGTTGGCAGGGAGATAAAATGACTCATTGGAGACTCGGATTAAATACAGAAGGGGTTCTTGTTTGCTCACGAAAACACCAAACGTGGTACAAAACACCCACACAATGAGTCACTTTGTCAATTTCCAGCAGAATTTTGGAAAGCCGCACACATTCGACATTAGCGAATGCATAAGTAATGCTCCTAACTTGATACATTGGCAGCATAAACACTGTCATTTAAAAGAAATAACGACGATGACGACGACCACCGACCAACAGTAACTTACTCTACAATATTGTCCATATTAGGAACTCGGACAAGGGCCTTTGAGGTGTCAGCATCACCATTGGCGCCGGAGACGCCAATTCTTCCACCCGTGCCGCTAACAACCACGGTGTTGCGTCGTTTGTCTGACGAGGTGAATGTGCGGGTCCGCCGGACACCTCCAGATTTGACGGGTGATCGATTGGAGCTGGAGTCCTTTCCAGTCTCTGTGGGGCGAGGGGTGTCGAAATGGGTGGTTGGAATTGCTGTTTTTGGCTTGTCGACCTTGGCCGATCCGGTGGTCGAGTCAACTGAAGCGGTTTCGCTAGAGTGGAAGGACACATGTTGTACTGGATTATTATTACGAGGAGTATATCGGCTTGGAATTATTTCCCCGATCTGGTTCACCATGGGCTAGCGGTCGGTCAATTTTAACGACGTAGCAGTTAACGAGGTGAGGCGAATTTTCAAACACCCGGAAAATGAACACATAGGTGTGGGAGAACAGAGGCAAAATTGGATTACAAGGTGTGCATTTAACTGGGATAAGCATGCACATTGTACAAACATATCATCGCTAGGAAATTTCGAAGTGGGCAAGCAAAGAGACGCTGAAAACAGCAGAAGCTCGATCAAACATACCCTCGTTTGGCAGACCAAGTGGGCTTTTGTTTGCCGCTGGCAGACGAGGTGGACTCGGGAGTTGATTGGGGGTTCTCGGTGACAGGGGCTGTGGACGTGGCGGACCCATTCGCGCGTGTCGTGGAGGATCCCTTCCGCATGGAGGTAGATGAGACTAGAACCTGAGGAGTGTCTGGAGCGACGTCGAAATAAAAAGGAGCGGCAAGTTAAAAGAGCAGCATGATCTCAGTGCGTGAGAGGTTGCAATAAAACCGCAACCCCTAATCCGAGTTTAAAGTACGCGGCAGGGTAACTATTTGGCAGTTTACTAAGGCATGGCAAGGGGGCCAATTAGCCCATCTTACCCATCATTACTCTCGAATGAACGCTAAATACCGAAACAAGAGAGCGAACTGGCTGCTTTAACTATCCGACATAAGAAACAGTAATAACACCAGATAAATATGGCAAACGATCGGAGCAATGCACTGGCCAATACACTAACAACATCACAGTGCTAGAATACTATTTCATAGATTGATTTGGCCCAACCCTATCGAGCTTTCTGCGACTGACGATTTGCGTCAGACTGAGGGTGTATCAGACAACCGACAAGGAGTAAAAAACAGAGGCGGTGGAGTTGACGTCAGAAACAAACGCCTATATGCTTTGTGCTTAAACGCGAGTAGAGACTGCAGCTAAGCGCAGATTGGCGCTGCAGTGAGGCGACACGTGCAGCATCTATCTGCACGTAAAGCCGGAATGGTACTCAAACGCACGCAGTCAGCAAGGCAGAGACAATCAGAAATTTTGAACCTCAGAAACGCTAAATCCATCCCAGATTGTTCATTTTGCTTAATGCAATCATACGATCTACCAAAGCAAGTCTAATTCAGGGACCAAAGGAAGTATAACCCACCAGGAGCTTCGACCATGGAATCTTCCACCGCGGCTAGCGCGGTGGCACCGGATTCCTTCTGGGTGGAAGTCTTCTGTTTGGGCGACTCATCAACAACAGCTGGTTGATTGTTAGCCGCAGCGGCGGAAGAGGACGGAGGTGGGGGGGTGGAGCTGGAGTTCTTTCGGTCGGTGCCCAACAAGAGGTAGGTGGCAGTCACATTGTTGAATTTGTTATTCTCCAGTGAGTCCTTGATTTCCTCCAGCGTGAAGCCCATTTCAGTCATTTTGGCTTAAGCACAAGTGTAAAGGCAGACAATACGTGGGCGCTTGCATTCAAGCCTAAACCATCTACAACCACCAATTAGGTCAGCTGGGAATAATGCAATAGTTAAGCGAGTGAGGCAATTCAGTTAGAATCTCTCAACTACGTCAACTCCAAAACCATCCGACTGTTGACACAACAGCTAATTATCAACACGACGATCGAACTCGTTGTCACACGTGTACGTCGGTATCGAGGCAAATACGATCGGTCGGAACCCAGTGCGGATGGCTTTCCGACTAGGCAGCATAAAGTGCACCAATTTATAAGCACGAAGTCCGGCAACCTGGTAGCAGGGCCTGCGACTTACCAAGACGCACAGGATCGTTGTAATCGGGTGGAGGCTCCTGGTATGGACGAAGAATGTCGTCCTCCATGTTGATGTTCGTCCATTTGTCTTCCATCACGGACTGTTGGGAGGAGCAAAAATGAATAATGCAAAGCAAGGAAACGCCGATGTTGCATCGATGTTTGGTAGGGTAATGCAGCAATTAAAATGGCATGACAATGAGCCGAAAACAACCGACACATAGTAGCGAAGGAAGAGGACAATTAAATATTCACTGAACAAATAATTTTGGCAAATGCCGCGGAAAGACGTAATCGCGCTACGCATGTACTGCAAGCCAGCATTAGCGACGAGGGGAGGCTGAGGAAACATCATCGAAAGAAGAGGTTTTATTCAGAAAGCCCACCAGAACAATTACTGCCAAGCCAGTCAACGTTTATTTGCGGACACAGTGATAAAAACAAGGCCAGGTCGTTGAATATTTAGGCGTCACAAGGCACATCCCGAGACAAAAAAGGAATATTTACGATATTGTCAAATGATATTTACCCTAATAAGTAGCCATATAACTCATATCTACAGCCAAATTAGCAGAAATGAGGAATTTACAAGACTTGTTAACACAAAAATTGAGAAGGTGGGTTATTTTTCGAGTTAATTACTTTGATTGATTCATTAACGTTTTTTAGGTCTAATGGGGCACTCGGGTGTAGACACGCGTTACCTCTTTTAGTGACAAATGTTGGATTTTCCAAATTAACAAAAAACAGGTCTTCCGGGAAAGCTCTAGCAACACAAGAGTGTAGGCGCTTTTGATTCGGGGCGTCGTTAAGCAACTGCTGACAATGAACAGCGGAAGCAGAAGGCAATCGCAAAGCGACATTCTTTCTGAAGGAAAAAGACCATCTGTGGATCACAAGGTTGGGACTCTAAGTACTACCCGCAGGTGTCAAGGTGACGCCAAGGAAAGCGCGGGGGACGGCGCGGGCAACCGGTGTGCGGAACTGGTCATAGCCCTGGCTTCGACAGGTCAAAATTCAAAGAGAGCCACGGGAATAAAGAACGAGAGGAGACAGAGACGGGGGAGAACGACAGCAAAGCAAAAGTGAGTACGAAGGAGGTAAAATGGTGACAGTAAGATAAAGGAAGAAAGCGGCTAGATGAAGGACGGGACTCACCAAGAGGGAATGTCGTTTTTCTGGGTTAAGGACAAGCATGCGTTTAAGCAACATCTCACAATCTGTGGACATGTAGAAGGGGATTCTGTATTTGCCACGGAGAACCCGCTCACGGAGATCCTACAAGATAAATTAAACCGAAAAAATAATTAAGCAAAGCTTGATTTCCACTTGGGCGGTCGCCTCTAACAATGCTTAAAAAGCGCAAAAAGCCTAAACTGACTAGCCTATTCACTTCGAACATTAGGCCACAAAACGCGTTGTCGCACTGAAAATAAACCCCTTAATGGCTGACTGTCTCCGAGAGGATGAAAACTCAGGATTCGAGTTACACACCTGTCTTCTCACAGTTATAAAGCGTTGTCAAGATAAAAACACCAACGGAAAGCAAAGAAAGCAAATGGAAAACTGACGCGAAGATTCTGCGCATCGAAGGGTAGGTATCCGGCGACGATGGTGTAGAGAATGACACCCAAGGACCAGACATCGACCTCGGGTCCGGTGTACTTCTTGCCCAGGAACAACTCGGGCGCGGCGTAGGGCGGTGAGCCGCAAAATGTGTCCAGCTTCTTGTCCGGCCGAAAGGTGTTGGAGAAACCGAAGTCGGCCAATTTAATGTTATAGTCCGCGTCCAAGAGGAGATTCTCTGCCTGCGTAAAAAAACACCGCATACTTAACAACTCCGCACCATGGCGTACACGGTAACGCCGGAGGACCAACAAACACCGGAGACTCGCCTCAGCTACGCAATTCTGAGGCAATGCTCCCTTGTGGCTATTTAAGCTAACGAAACAGTAACCATGATGAAGAACAGTGTTCGGGCACATCTGTGGAGATAACATACAAAGCTAAACTATAATATGCGCACGATGAGTGATCAGACCAAGTGAACACAGTTACGTTCCGAAGATGTATTGGTGAACATGAAGAGAATGTGCTGAGGCATGATACAGCACCAAGTACCCAAGGAATAAATGAGGCAGGAGAGAAGGGCAACTGTTTATTAGATTGATCAACTAAGATGTGCTATTGTGTGCGAGACCAATGTGGCTGGAGACTAAAAGAATTTAGGTGAACTGACAAGCGGTGAAGTGGCAAGTGTGTCGACGTTAAGGGCAATCGTTACTATAAACTGAATGGCACAACCACCAGCATATGAGTCTTAGGGAAGTAACCACGTGGTTCCACGTGGGGAACACTAAGAGCGAAAACGAGGGGACACGTATCGGTAGACTCACCTTGAGGTCTCGATGGACAATGTTTTTTTGATGGCAGTACTGCACGGCGGAGACAATTTGCCGAAACTTGATTCGAGCGTCTTTTTCGCGCATTCGACCGTTGGACACGAGGTACTCAAACAGTTCACCTGTGGGGTGACACCAAAAAGCGAGCTGGAAGTTACACGAGGAAAAAAAAACACCCAATAGAAGAATCCCGAGAATTTTTAAGGTGCGAACGTTTGAACTTGAATAAACACACGTCCATGGACTGGTAAGCTGTTGCTTTAAAACTTCTTCCACCTTAATCAGAAGGGTTCCTCAGCATAACCCAAAGAAACGGAGGCCGTGATAGTAGAAATGTTCAAAGGACCGTGATATCGAAAGGTTTAAAATTTTCAATATAATAAGGAAATGAATAATTATGGAGTAGCAAGAGAAGGCGGAAGGGCGAATTCTAAGGAAACGAAGGCTGTCGATATTAACCAACAAGATACACGTACTGAACGAAAAAGCAACTAGCAACGACTTGCAAAACACAGATTTCAAAAGCAACACGATGAGGCACAGTGCGGGCCAAGTTTCATGCATAGTGGTTGTTCTTACATCAACAGGTGAGTATTGCTTCGATTCGATTCTACCAATATCAGCAAAATGCATAGCAGTTATGACTGGCACATTTATGGAAACGTAAAATAACATTTCGAATAACGGCCAACCAGGGTAGAAGTCCTTAAAGCATCAAAGAAGACGAATCCAAGTTTATCATTGGAGCTCTACGCGAGACAGTCTTGGGGATGCGAACCCATTTTCAGACGTAAATAAGCCAATCAAAAGGGCCTGTAAAAGTGCATTTTACACGCCTGTCGCATATCCGATTCTGATTACCGCATGTCGTTTGCGTTGGGCATTCAGGTATCTGCCTAACACAATAAGATGCTATGAAGCATCAAGATACGAAAAATTCTTAATCCCTATGCACTTTACGGGCTTTCAAAGAGTTTGACCGCGGTTGCCATGGCTATATGTGTAGTCAAGCTGAAGCACAGCAAACCATCGACACTTGAACGCTTCCAGCATCTAGAAGTGGGTGTATTTGTGACGAATAAACTGTTAGCTCCCCAAAATGGACCCTCAACTATCGCACAGGCATTAGAACTGACCTGTTAACGTGCAATTATGCGATCAAATAAACCTTGTGGGAGATCTGCCCTGATTGTAATTTGACCTGGATTGCCCTAGTTGGATCCAATAAAGTTATGCAAGACATCTACGAAAGATGTCGCACTCGGGCGGAATTCGGACAAGGAGTGAATGACAGCGCTTCGTCGCAGATCCACGTTGGCATTGCAAGAGACGAACAGCACGGACAATGGAAAAACTTGGGGGAATTATGGCCAAAATCCGACTACTGCGACCGAACGTACAGTGCGCAACCATAACAGCAAAAAAGAAAAACTTCACACACTAGCACCGAAGAAGAGGGACTGGATGGTAAACCAACAAAACCAAGGGCCTAACAAAAATAACCTTGTTTGACACTTTGTGGAATGAAGTGGAACTCAACATTTCACCGATGGTGTCTCCTCCGGAACTACTCCAAGTGTGCTGATGTGGCCCAACGCCTATGATGCGAAACAGGTGCAAAGTCAAACGCACACCTCGGGTGGCGTGCCTGACTCAGCACTGGATAAGACTCGGAGCAGCATTCACACGGCACTGCTCTTCGGAGCTAAGGACACGAGAGCACCAAATGCACTTCAGAGCAAGCAAGCCTAGAGCAGTTTCACGTTGAAAGAGGGTGCTGTAGTTTCATCGAGTAGGAACTAAAGACGTTATTTCCCCAGACACACGAGAAATGATACAATTGCATTGAAATCGCGATTTTAAGGGAATCCAGAGTAGTGAAGCAACGGTAAAGGGTTTCGGTGCGATCAGGAACAAAACGATCGACAATCCGCGTTACTGAAGTGAGGTGGCCTGGTCTGTTTTTTGACGAACACACATCTAACCGACATACAAAGAAGCCGAGTGGTCAAGTGTGTAACGACTGCAAAAAACCGACAGTTTATCTGAGTGAAACTGGGAAAATAGCGGCATTCATCTGGCATGTATCGAATGATCAAAATCACATACTTGAAGCAGTGATTTACAATTATGCATACACCCCCCGGTCACACCATTAATAACAATAAATCGAGCATAAAGTCACATAAATGTGTGCTTCCCCTCAGCTTCAATCACATACCAATGAGGCCTAACCGAATGACTTTACTAAGCGTATGTGTGCCTAAGTCATTGTGAAAGAATTTGATACAGTTGAGGGGATAGTCTAAGCAACGCGATTGCAATGAAATTGAAAAAAAAATAACATCTTGGACGAAGGTTTCAACTAACTACGCTGGTGCAAAGCCTTTCAGGTCATTACAAAAAGAAACGCAATCTAAATAGTCATTTAAAAGTTTAATGGAAGTCCTATATCATTCCAGAGTGGTTAATTTGCAGAGGATGATGTCGTCCGGGGACACCTCGCACACCACCGCAAACGCCCATTAAAACATCGCAAAATTTTAGTGTTTTGGGTGATCATTACACACGGTAGTGCACGTCGAAGCGCGGTTTACGTGCCAACCATGGTAGTGCTGTGTTGCGTGACACCGCAACAAGACCACCTCAAAATTACCAGCAACGGGCTAACCGTTCCCCAGACAGAAGAGGTCTACCGAGTGATGAAGTCGCAGTTCACATTGAAACGCCTTTTAAGCAGCCTCTGACCTCTGCGTGAAATTAGGTGTCTTAAAACAGTGATCACGAAACATGCAGCCAGAGCAGCAGATTCAAGTTGCAGAAGATGAGCCACAAGCTTCACGTGGGGGACGATCGATTTTCGGTACTGTTAAAACCGTTATTAAGCATTTAATACAGATGATTAAATAGACAAATTTTCATCTCTTTTGGTAATAGCATTATAAACTTTCAACTTTGTAAAATTAGATGAAAGGTACATTTTGATTCCGAGTCGTAGAACAAGGACAATGATGTATTAATGTGAATAGGAAATATTTAGAGGTTACACAGAGCCGTTCGATTCGTTGATTTTTTTTCGATATTGCAGATGAAACCAGTGCTCAGTCTACCAAGCTGCACACAACAGACACCAGTAGACCCACGTGGACTGGAAAAAAATCCGGTGCAAACGATTGTTGCGAAAGTTCGCCACACTTGCAATGACGTTTCTTGCGGCGAGGACTGGGCTTTAGTGTAAACAACCGCTGCAGCGCGTGGGTTGTTGTTGTGGACAATGAAACGCTCATTTCCAGCGACATTGGTTCCCCTTTTAGTACATCGAGGATTATTAAAATCCACGAGCAGCCCTTGAAAGATTAGTTCAGGATTAGTTTCAGCTTTCGTGCCAAAAAGAAGACTTCAATTCATTGCGAAGATTGAGATCACTACTTTGGAATAATGCGAATAATTACTACGAGCTCCTGAGGTCGATGGCAGTAGCATTTACAGACTCCGTGGTACAATTAGCCCTGGTGGTTTTATCAATAACAAGTCAGAATCCATAGAACACTAAGTGATATTGTGCGTTTTGTCTATAGTTTAGCTTTCGATTTCACAAAGGTACACTGGAATTTTTTGCAAGTACGCAAACAGCACACTAAACACCATCAAGTTTAAATAGCCCATGAGTTAATTACTAGTCAATAGCCTTAAAACAAATCGGTTTATCCGAGTGACATTAGGGTAAAGGGAGAGGTAACACGTGTGTGCTACTATTTTGCGTCCAGCGCCTCTACTTGGAGAGAGATGTTTAGTGACAGCATGAGAAAAGACACGACGTGTGGCACTTGATGTGTACCCGCCGCGCGGTTGAGCACGCACCGCAATCAGTCGAAAATCCACACGACAGTGCTGGCTAATGCACAAAAAGAGAACCAGTAGGCCTTGGTACCTAATGTGCGCAATCAACGGGGGAACAATCACGACTTTCACATGCATTTACGCAGAATTTAACCATCCTGCTTCCAAAAAAAGCATATAAAATTAGTGAAAAAAGTGGACATTTGTCATGGGTTAAGTAAGTGTGCGTTGACATACTTACCATTGGCGGCGAATTCCATGACGAGGTAAACATGGCGCTCAGATTCGATCACCTCGTAAAGTTTGACTAGGCGGGGAGAAAAAAAAAGACGAGCGTTAACAATGACATTTTGCATTCCGCGGTTCGCCCTTGTGGGCCGCAACTTCGCTGCTGGTTTGCCAAAAGCAGGCAGTTGCGTATGGATTTAATGACATGTCGACGCAAACAGCGGTCTAAGCGACAATGCACTTCGATAACAGCACAAGTTCTAGACAAAAGTGAAAATTATGGTGGGAAAATTGACGGTAATTCAGATGGTGTCAATAAAAATTCGAGCTGCTAGTCGTTGCTTGTCGAATTAACAAGTAATGGGCATAGTAAACAGAGAAAAAAGCTTTCTTAACGAAAAAGATGTGGAATTCACAATAAAATTAAGGAACGAGGTAGTTTCACTATGCGACAGAGCAGTCACAATTTTGCAACCACGACTGTAATTTAGTAGCCGACATTTTAGTAACTCGGAAATCAGAAAAACATTTTCGACAAAGTGAACGACTTGAGTCAAGTTAAAAGTTATTGGAAGAATTCCAATTTACAGCAAATTCAAAACGTTAAAACCGTTGCTTGTGATCCAAATACTAATCCATTACGGCAGCAGGAATGGCAGAATTCCTAAAAGGAGGGTTTGAATGAACCCACCCACCCTGATTCATTTCTCACTCATTAATCTCTTGGAAGACAATTTTACGTGTGGCCTTCAGGGAAAGATGGATTAAAACGAGTGGCTTTGCAAAATTACTCTTTTTTAAAAGTTTGAAAAGGACATTATAAGGATTTCTTGGGTGGTTAAAACTATAGCCACAGCCAATCAAATAGCACAGGATTTGACAATAGGGCATTACTCTTCAAAGCAAGGTAACGCAATTTACCACCATACAACAACGAAGAAGCCAGCTACTTGCATTGCAAATTCAGGTTACGATTCGGCCGATTTAGTCGAAAAAAAAGTCGGCCTAGCTAAATACACCCGACACAGGGGTTAATCTGTAAAACAAACCGATGGCGTGCACCAGAATGGGACAGAGTCTGAGCAGTTACAGATTTCTGAAGCAGCTGTCTGAAGACACCGGAACTACCATGTTGGTATCTACGTGTGTAGGTTAAGAATATGGACTGAAAACGCCAGGCTAGGTCTGTATTCTGCGCACAAGTAAACTAACTACACAGTTATCATTCAGTGTATACATGTGATGGAAGCGGTTTTTTTACGCGTAGGCGAGTAAGGTATTGATCCAGAATCCCGGACAATTAACGACACACCCCTGACAGAGGCTGAGCCGCACCAATATGTCAACAGCCAACCCAAAAAATAAACAGGTTTCGGACAACGAGGCCACCAACAGTAGCAGTCGGGTGGGCTGAATACTCAGCAAAGCTACGTGGTTGTAGTATGTGAGGTTTTTTAATTGTGGGTAAAACGAACTCGAGGAATGAAAATGGCGGTGGTGATTATCATAGGGAGTTACGCGAATTAGAAAAAAAGTCCAGCAACTATCCTCTACCGGTTCCCAAACATTACTCCCATGATTAGTTATTTTGCAATAAATTAGGAATAAGATAACAGGTGTTGATATTGAGGCTTCATACACACACCCTATATTTTAGGGTCATGCAGCGAGGTATCAGGCGAGCGTATCTCCACTTGTCAAAGTCCATTGACGGCACAGTGTTAACGCATCCACGTGATGAGTTTCGCTGCGCAATTTGGCGGCAGCTGGGTGCTCTACAATGTCGCTCGATGGAGATCTCAGGCTACTACCTTGATATTACATAGAAAACGGTCAAAAATGCTGGTGTAGGTCTAAATAGTGCATTGTGCAGCTGTTTACATTACTTCAGTGGCCTTGAATTAACGACCAATTAAAATTAACCAACTAGAGCATTGTCCGAGCCAAATGAACACAAGTAGCCTTCCTTTTACATATAGACAACGGAAGAAGGAGACATATTGTGGTCTAATTGGGTTTAAAAGGCGTCGCGCGGAGGCGAAGAATTCTGTAAATTTGCAGAATACTTTAAACGTGCAAAAACAGATTAAAATGTTCTAAAGTGGGCTATTTTGGCTTCTTCTTACCTAGAGGAGACCCTTTTATGTGAGGAGTAACCCATTATACATTTTCGCTTATATTGAAACAAATTTACAAGAGCAAATACACATCGTAAAATTGGCTTGCTAAGTTAATCAAAATGATAATACTGAATTAGTACAAATTAATAGCACTTTCCTTTAAAATGAAGACAAATTATGTGCGAAAAAACGGCACATTGGTATTCGTCTAAATTCATCACCAGAAGTGATACGATTGATTTAAATCGCAAACCTAGCATCCCCCGAAATTCAAAAACCGCGGGCAGATACAGCAACGATTTGTCAGGAACGTAATTAAACGTAATCAACAACTGCTGTGACAGCTTGGTCCCTTGCGGCTACACACCAATTCCCGAGTTTCAGGAGGATGTTAAAAAACTCGATTTTTATTTATTTACCAAGTTTACGCTATGGAAGCTTCAGAGTCGTCCAGCGCAAAACGTCACAACAGCTAAACACAGCCGTAAATAAAGACGATAGGAAGTCAATCGGATTTTAGCAGTTTTCGCCATCCATGTAAATTGATTGCCAGAAAAGACACAAACTAGAAAAAAGAGCTTCAGTTACAGAGGCTTTAGACCGTCGCGATTCATTTTGTAGTGGTTTCACTAGGTGGATGCGGCTAGACCTCAAAAGCAACGCTGTGGTGGACGAAGTGACCCAACAAATGTAACTAGACCGGTATGTGCGTTTGGGTAGAGCAATAGTTACGTGGTTTGGGCGGTCACTGAATACCGCTGGACGGCGGTTTCGAGGTTTGTGATGGATACCTCAACGGTCCCGCTGAATATGTCGATTTTTTAAAACCCGTTTCTGCCTCAAGACTATACACCTACGCACAAATTGCAACGCGTCTGCGGTGAATTGCTCCAGACAATTCACACATTGAGAAAGTCTGGGGTTAAGGTGATGCAAATTCCGCGAAGTTTCTAAGTAGATTACACCCCCACTGTTACTCTGCTCAGGAAATCAGCTATTTAACGGCCAAGGCAAATAGCAGAATAACAATGGGAGAAATTTCGGCTCTTTTTCCAGGTTAGGCAATCAGGTTTCACGTTTCTATTCATGAGGTTAGAGGGAATAGGCTGTTACGACGCCGATTCAGAAGCCCCAGACGTGAATGGTTTCTGTATTAACGAGGAAGACAAACAAAATTTATTCCACCTACGCAGCATTATAAACAAACACTCGATGCAAAAAGCAGCTGCTTATGTGCTGGAAAAAGCGAAGATCCACTTCGTGGGCGACAGCAAGCCAGAGATAACTGTGAGCACGAGGTCCTTTTCCCCTCAACTGGATAATGGGTGACAATGAATAAAAACGAGCCCAAAGCCTCAGACAATATGACACGCGAATTTCTGCTCCCAGGGGAAAAGGCACTTAGTAAAATGCCACAGGAGTAACTGAGGAAGAATCGTAAACTTAAACCACACTATGCAGCTTTGTGTTGAAAAAGGAAACAAAACACAGCCGGTAAGATTTCATCGACATATAAAGGGTCACCGCAGGTGATGATGGCTAAATTACACATCACGCGAGACATATTTGTGCAATGCTAGAATAAAAACAGCGGCCTCTTCAAGTCTCGTAAAGGTGACACGAATATGGTTAAGAGCACAGGTAAATTGACGCATAAGTGATTTCGAAGAGCCTGTGTGTTACATAAGCCATCAGATCCAAGCTCTCAAATAACGTAGACCAGTTACAATTTGGCGCTTGTGGGACACCAGTGCCACGACTGAAACCCAAGGGTTCACGTCTCCATGACTACTTACACGTCCCATTTTCTTTAGCATTTAAAATGGAAATCCTTGAAAAAAGCGTAAACCATCCAATTGCGAGGGTCAACTGTGAAATACAGTCACGTGCTAAATCAACTTAGCTACGGCATCAAATAGTGTTGCGGGGGAACCTTATCTAAATATACCATCGCCGAAAATAGCAAAGTACACAGTTCAGGTTTGAACCACAGAGAGGACTTATGACGCGTTAAATCGACTTCAGAGTGTAACATGTGGATTGCTGCACACACACACACACACACACACACAACGGTGACGAAACAAACACCTTACGGTCAAAGCGTGAGACGGAATGTAGTTGCACGAATATCTGACTTGATTCGCGAGTTCAGTCACGCAAGAGTGCGTGCGTGCGTGCGTGCGTGTGTGCGTGCGTTTGCCAATCACCTAAGCTACCATCACCACACAACATTACAAACGAGGGCTGGTGTAATCCCAAGGCACACTGGTACAAATGAGCACTACCTTGAAGAAGTTATTAAGGTAGTGGAGAGGTCAGGTCCACGTGGGTGCCAAGAACACCCGACGAAGTGAAAGAAGGACTCAGCGATGGACGAAATACACTGAAATAGCGTAACTACAACCTCTGTCAGTCGACGACAAGACCGGGGAAAACGAAATTCAGGCACACATAAGCGGAATGGTTTGTCGGTCAAAGTCGAGAAAATACCTGCCGAAAAAGCAAAACTAGCAACAGAAAGAGTTGGTGCATTGAAATTTTGAACAGTTCATTCAACGAAAGTAACTTGTGCGCTTTGCCATCGTTACAACCCGAGTGAGTCATCGGTGAGTCGGAAGGCGCGCCACTCACAAGTAATGAAAGGGGTCCGATGAACCAATCACAATTGAGGCATTGTGGTGAATCACAGCGTGTTATTATGCGCTACCATGCATACACCTTACGGAGGGCGTGTACCTTATCTTTGGTGGACTTGATAATCAAAACTGTAAGTCAACCGCAGTGCAGTATTTTCACAAATTGCTAAGATTTTACCATCAGGCGCACATGTTCGAAGTTGAATAACCTTGTTAAAGTGTGCCCGCTTTGGAACCTCGGTGCATTTCAACGGTTGTGTGAGGTGCCTTTTAGTTTAAAAAAAATAGACGCCAGTAGCTGTTTGAAGGCGCATCTCAAACCAGCCTACTTCTGCAAACTACTTGTTCGCCGGCACCTACCAACACAAAAGTATTTTCAAACGTTTAACACATATTCCCGTATTAATTAGTAAGGGTGCTAATACTGCAGCACAGTTCACATTTAGCAGTTGATTACGCCAAGCACCTAAACACATAAACATTTTTGGGAGACCGTTCGCTAGCCCGCTAAAACTAACCCTGAAACACCAGAGAACATTCCTCAATGAACGATTACGCAGAGGCCCTCTTGACAAACCCAACTGACCTCACTAGCCCCGGCGATTCGTAAAATGAAACGGCTTTGTTCAAGCGCATTTCAATTGACAAAAAAGTCGTGCAAAAGTGCGACAACAACTTGAACGCTTGAATTGCTGCACTAGCGTGGTCTAATTTAAATTCTGTGAAGTTGAAGCGTGCATACCTCTTCAAGGGTGTTGTCATGCAAAAGCGCAAAGTCTAGAGTCAAAATATTGCTCATTTAAACACAGTTTGTGTGGTCAACGAAAGTCGTTTTGGCAGGACCTTTGATTAATCGGAACTAGTCAGGTTAGATCGTGGCTATGGCAAGCGTTACTTCACTAAGAGTAGAACTCGTTTAAAGGCCAGATTTCAAACGGACGTGCAATTCGGCGCAGTCAGAGAGGAAACCACTGCATGCACCACGAAATTACCTCGCCAGGCAGCGGTTGAAAGGTTACTTCGTGACGAGCTCAGCGAAGTGCTGTTTGCCCTAGGTAAACACCACTTGTGAGGCGTGCAACTGTAAATAATGTCAGCGTTGAATATGAAGCAAGCAACTTCGTAAACTAGAAATTCGCAGATGACTTTGAACTCGATTGAGGCCACAGGGAAAATGAAGTTTTGTTTCCGATGCTTCGTGGGGTTGATGGAACGTAAAAACTTGACTCGATTATTTCTGAATACGAGATGGCTCGCAGTCCAACTCCCAGCTACACAAGCCAAGGTCACCAGAAAACATTTGCCGGTAGCCTCACCAGAGACAACTGGAAACCGGAACGACGAAGAAGTCGAGCAAACTGATTGACGGCGTTGGATTTGCACTCAAGGGTCAATGAGTGTCAAGTAGACTAGAAATGTCAATCAGCACTCCACAGCCTGTTGGTGCACGTTAAGTTACGAGGGTAAAGTTAAGACGTCAGTAAATCGACAGCGCGAAAAAAAACTGTTAACACATGAATTTCATCTAGGCACCGAGTCTGCACAAAAAAGGCAAGGCGTAGGCTACTGCACAGGCACGATTTCGAGCCCGCAGTGGTTACAGGGAGCTGAATCAGAAACATTCACACCGAGATTGGCTGGAGGGGTGTTTGTGTGAATAAGACAGGCGTAGGTCAACACACGCCAAAAAATTAAAATAAGACCACCCAAAACGACAAGAGCTGGAGTTAGCTCAACATTAATAAAACGACACTTAAAAAGGAAACAACGAACTCACCGATATTGGGATGATTCAGTTGTTTCATCACCCGTACTTCACGAAAAAGCTGCGAAAACAATTGGGAAAAAACACAAATAAGCTTGATTTACCAAAAAATAGACACTACACAGCTCTCAAAAGTGGCCAGTGGTAAAAGAAATTTGGGCGTATGTTTGTACAGGATAAATGTGTTGGGGAGTGATTCGTCCCTAGGCAATTTATCGTGGTTTAGCATAAAACACTAAGCTCGGCATTCAAGGTTACGAATGCAACATCTGAGTCAAGAAAAATGGGTTAAATTTTATACCTACACCACTAATAATCGTTATGGAGAGAAAAGCTTACAATGGCTGTTGGCACAGCGGTAGTAAAATAAGGAAGGGGAAGAGGAGTGAAGTTTTGGTGGTACAAAAAGCGCAGTGCATTGAAAACAAAACGTCACTAGCACACGAATTTGCATAAGAGGACACACAAACTGGCCTCATTACGAATGCTGGCCTTCCCATTATGCTAATTCCAACTGAAAGTGCCCAAACGCAAACACAAGACGCCGGTGCAGATCGCGCTGCCTTCGGTGTGAACTGGACTCTAACCAAAAAACTGAAGATTCAGCGGTTGTGGGACAGGAATTAGCTATCCTTGCGATAGTACAACATGAAGGGGAAGCACTTGACAGACTCGGAAATTCGGCCCTGTGTGAAGCACAGACGCAAACACACAGCAACCACGAGGTGCAATTCGAGAGAGCGATGGCAACATTAGTGGAAGTAGCACAGCTGGGGAATTCGAAAGAAGAAAATTCATCGCTTACATCGACAGAGCTCAAAGGGAACATCTACAGCGTGTTGCAATACTTAAGGATAAGAATGAATGACCGCTTATTGATTGAAGGATGTACGGATAATGGCGTACCTACAAAAGCACAAAATGACTAAAGAAATCCATTTGAGAGAATTTGAGCACTCACTAAATTCGAGACGTGGTGCGGTCACAGTGGCTATCAACTTTTCCCCATTCTACTACAGTCGGCAAGAACAGAAAAACGACCGAACACAGGTTTAAAGTATGACATTCTTGACCCAAAATTCACAATGTATGGATGTGAAAAGAGTGTTTAATGACTACCGATTTGTACACATTGTCATGATGCGAAACTGATGTACAAGCTGGTCAAGACGTCACCAAACAATTGTTATTAAAAGTAATCAGTTAAGTGATAATCAATCAAAATACAAACTACTATTTCCAGTGATCACTGTTGGAAAATCTGCTCTGCTTATAACTTTACACATAAAATAGTTCATTTGCATCTGGCGCACACGAAATACAAAATATGGAAGAAAATGCAGCGGAGAACATGCGAATTCCGCATTAATCAGATAGTTTAGGGGAAGCGTTTTCTGGCCCTCACGGCTGCGCAAGCCCACAAACAAGTGAGACAGTGATCAATCATAGTAAATACCGCAATTTTGTGTGGAAGTGCCTACGACCACGTAGAAGACCTCCTAGCGATTTTTCACAATAAAACAACTCCACTCGAACCAACCTGATATGTAATTCTATCACCAAATAACAGGAGCAAGCAGACTTCTACGAATCAGCCAATCACATGCACACTGCAACCAGTTTCGACATAATTTACGACCTGAATCAGAAACACCACTGTCAAGACTTGAATTCAGAAACTAGGGGCATTTAAACGTCTTCTTTCGGACTAGACTTGGAGCTGATGGACAGACGAAGACGACGATTGCGAATCGGTGATTGCTCATCAAATCACCAAAACCTTCGAAGGCGTGTGCCATCCATGGGCATTATAGCTAATTGTTGCAAACTGATGGGAGTTCAGCCCCAGTGTGTCTTAATTTGGGTCTCAAGCGATGTCAACAGGGAGACAAGAAAGCAGACAGAAAAGGATTTTTGGTGAATAACCTAGGGATTAGAATTAATCGAATTACATTACTCGGGGATAAGGTTTCGAAGAATGAAATGGAAGACAACTACGCCTTAGGCAAAAAGGTGAAAAGCATCTTTCCGCACGTAACAGGAGGTCGCAATAACGTGACATCTCCAAGTTGAGTTGAGTTTACGCCTTCCTAAAAGCCCCTGATGGACGTCAAAGTAAGGCTAGAAGGTTGTCGTTTAAAGTGACAGAAATCACGCCTTCTTGTTTATGCACATTAGCTAACGAGGCAACCAATCATATCTTTTCAAGCCTGAATGCACAAACCTCGCTATGCGCTTTGCCAGGAAACCAGCTGCCAAAAAAATTGCACAGAAAAAAAAATCACAGACAAGTGATTGTGCGAGTGACCATACAAAAGCACCCACCTTGCTGAGACTGGCTTCATTGAGCTTTCCCTTATCGATAACCTTCACAGCAACCTTGAAGGGAGAACAGAAAAGCAATGACGCGTTATTCTGGCATGCCAACAGTATTAATAAATTACACACATCCCTAAGGGGTCTTCCCCGTTTGCTTTTCCTTCCACCAATTTAGAGAACTACTCCAGCACTTGATTTATGAATTTGCAATAAAAAACAAGCAGTTGCATTCAAGGTAAACGAGACGACTATGAAAAGCCCATCGTGTATTCTTATCTAGAAGAGATTTAAGGGAAGTTAAACACGAGATAAACAGAGAGGGCAGCATCGACAGGTCTCACGTACCTCCTTCTTTGTTGTGATGTGTTGCGCGAGCTTGACCTTTGCGAAATTTCCACTTCCGAGGGTTCGAATGAGTTTGTACTTTCCCACGTGCGGTTGGTCGCGCCAGGCGCGTTTGGGAGGCGGCGGCTGGGAAAGCGCAGTGGACGCTGCCCCGTCGGCTGAATCGCTGGCCGACCGCTTTTCAGCTCCACCGTCGAAGGCACGGGAAGGGGAGTAGGTGGTGTTACTGGTCTTTCGACGATCCTCAACCATTGCCTCCCCCGACGGCGCCTGTTGTTGCCGTACACCACCAACAGGCAATCCGTTCTGCATGGCAGACATGGAAGAATAAAGACCTTTTATACAGAACGTGGGGGTAGTGTGAACGTGGTCTGAACACACCGAAGGAAATTTCGATAGAAGGAAAAAAACCAGACAACCATAACATTTTAGAGCTTTTTTTCAGAAAACATGTAGTCTAGAAGTGTCCACTCAGATGAATGCCAAACCCAATTACACAAGCATTTGTAAAATAATCCCAATAAAAAGGATAAAGCAGTGATGCAATTAGCGACGGGACGAGGTCTCGGAAGGGTAAATTTAAACAATATACAGTAGCTGTACACTATCTAAGTACATGGTAAAAGCAGGCGAATACATACCAAATTACTGGAGGGATCCAGGGGAGGTGTAGATATCGAATTTGTAGCTGCATACATCAGACCCACTGAAAAACGAGAACAAAGTGGTCAATAGTATATTTGAGAACGTAATATCAGTAATCTGTCCAAGGAGCAACACTAAATGTGGCTGGATCTGTCATATTATTAGCTTCAGACTGTCCCTTTTCGGACCGCTATAGCCTGCAACAACAAGCCACACGTTCAAGTGTGCTTTACAAGATTTAATTATGAAGCAACGCGATCTAAAAAGTTGAACGAAGGAAATGCTTCTACAAGAGTGGTCGGATGAACCGAGTTTTCCGTTTTATTTGGAAAAACCTAAACATAGCGAAATAATAAGCAAAAAGGCAACATCCATTTCGATTAGGTCGGTAAGGACACCCTCATACTGCAAACTTCGAGGATCGTGTAAAACAACCAGTTAACCAAAGATTCCTCAATGTAGATTTGCAAACTATAGTAGATCGAAGGCATCAAAAAGGTATCTTACAGCATAATTAAATACCATCCACGATTGAGCAACTACCCAAATGAGGCCATTATTAAAAATAAACAACACATAATAAGCACTGAACACAGATTTTATGAGAAAAATGCAACCACTTGTGTGACTACATTTACCTAAATACATAAGAATACATGATCAATTTGCAAAAATAATTCGACATTGCAACCTCATATTTGTACGAAAGCCTAGACTTTGCTGTGGGCGATATACAGTAAAAAATGGACAAAACAATATTTTGTTGTCGAGTATACAGTCGCTATAACCACTGCACAACGAAGACGACTGAAGTAATGGAATGGAGGTAATGCATGTACTGACTTCCGTGCAAACGAGTACATTGTAAATTTGGCATAGCAAATGTTTTTGCATTACAATTAGAATAATAAGAGCCTCACAACGAAAGAACCAGTGTCATGAAAATTAATTACACAGGAATCTGGAGGACACCAAAATTGTACCTTAGTGACAGTAGCATAAAAATTTACAAAACCCACTGTGAGGCATTGAACCTACAAGCAAATATTACACTGTAAAGTAAGGTTTAAAAGTAAAGGGGTTTAAATGGGTCAAACACGTGAAATTCTGATGTAACCAAATAACCTGCAATACCAAGCCACATGATGACACCTAGATATATAAGGACGTTGGCAACTGATAAGGCCCCACTGATTGACAGTAGTGACGGGGTCGCAATAGAAACCTCAAGCACCCACATGATTTCGAAGTTGCTTTTTTGACTGCCAAAAATTTCCACACGATGTTGTGGATACTAACATCGTCTGATGGTTCAAAAAGATTCCAGGACACGCTACTAGTTGACGGCAACTGCAACGTACAAATTCGAACGAACCACATGACAATCGGTGGTAGATACAAAACGGAACACCAAATAAATTAGTCATGAAGACTGATCAATACTAAACGACAAAACCTTTGGGCTATCACTAATACAAATGGAAGCAACCGAAATCGTTCTGGGTTGACAAATGTCTTTGGAAGAGCAAATGGCGTTATCTTCGAAGGATGACACTAGCTGAATCCGCAAACAAAAGCGCAGTATAAACAGCCCTCGTTTTCTTGCATATATGACACAACAACGGAAAAGAATAAGGATTTCGACGGACACTAACAAGTTGTAAATGTGATCAAACCAGTCAGTTAAAGCAGATTGGTTAGATGATTAGATTTAAGTGTAAACGAGATGCCTGAATATAATGTGAGCATAAATTATTTAAAATCTCATTACCGAACGTTTTATGTCTTGCAATTAATAAAGTTACAACTACCATAATTGTGGAATGAAAAAACCCCATACTGTTAATTGTCTATTTTACTGCTTTTTGACACCAAAAATGAGGGCAAATAAGACAATCTCAATTAAAATAGGTGGGGGTCGTAATTAGGAAACGGACTAGAGAATGCTGAGACATTTACGAAATTACTACATGAAAAACAAAGAGAGAACATTGGCTGCACAAAAACGAGCAAATCTACATTTCCAAATAGGCTTACAGTCGTGGTTATATTCAATAAAAGTAAAACCCTGAATAACGAACATAACTTCCAACTAACCCGGAATAAAAACATGAACAAACACGAAAATCCAGTCTCAACGACAGCTGTTGAAAGAGCCGCCCTGTACTAAATTTACATGCCTATAAACAAACTTCAAAACTAAGTTTTACGTTGCTAAGAGGCACATTTTAGCTACTTGCAAAATCTGACACAAATACATTACCGAGCAGTAACTTAGACAGTGACCTGCATTTGTTACCTGCCTCAGAGAAGATGATTCGAAGTGTTTAATGAGTTAAACATCGTGATGATACTCGACTGATCAAACTAGTTATGATTGGTCTTTTCCTTAGTTCATTTCTTATTTAGGCCGTTGTCGGATTAGAAGTTGTCTCTTTTTTCTATGCCTGTAACGATCGACTCTGTTTAATTGACTCCTGCGTGGAAGCACCTATTAATATTAAACGACATCCGTATACACGTACGTGGATGATATAAAAACTAAAAAATCGCATCCTTTTTACATTTATAATCACAGTTTCATCCCGCAGTTTGGCTGCAATATTCATTTATATTTAGGTTTTGTGGCAAATATCATTATGTTATGGACAACAAACAGCCTTCTCAATCAACTTAAAAATTTAAATTCACCACAGGCATCCTCACTCATTTAAAATTGTTTCGGAAGTAAAAAAATGTATTAAATGTTTAAATCACACGATGAATTTTGAAAGCAAAATGTGATTCTTGAACCTCAAAAAAGATTAAAAAACACATATGATGGTTTAAAATAAGATTCTTGCTAGCAGTATTTTGACTTTGGTCATGGTGATCTACTGAAATTTATACCCTTGTTAAGTGCGAATTACAGCCTGCGTCCCAAATTTTGATATTACTTGGCATAATTCGGCTAAATATTCCTAATAAAAAACAAAATAGAACCATCAAGACCTACACATTTTTCCACAAATTTCAGTTATTAAACCATTAACCTGTTATTTTAGTTTATCCATTACTTTAATTAACTTCAAATGTTTCTCTTATTGTTTAAATTGCACAAAGTATCGACCTTTCATGTTGCATGCATCCACTGCTAGCTTATACTGTTCAGTCTGGTCATAGTTGTGATGTTCACACTTGAAAAAAACGGAAATGAAGAGCGATCCGAATAGACGGAGATTCAGCCGTTTGTCCAAAATTTAGTTTTAGGTGTACCCCTATTTCACGTTAATGAGAATTCAACATCATGCGTGACCAATAGATACATTGGAGGGCGACATTAGCAAACGGATTTGACTTAATATAAAAGTTTTTCAATGAATTGTCAGCAGCTGCTGGTTGCAGTTATATCACAAACTTTGAACTTGCGCATCATCAAATCGTAGCTCTGTATTATTTGAGATTTAAAAGTAAAGAGTAAGCATTATCGCATCCAACTGCATTTGTATTCACCTTAGCAAAAACAGAAGTTAGTTTCTGCATCTCTTACCACTTATACCAGAAAGTTTTTGGTTTTTGAATTAATCAGGATACACCGCTATTATATTCTAATTTTCCCGAAGGGAGGATGAGATGATTCCTATTGTTTTCCTTAGGTAGCATTCTTTAAAGATTTATTAATTTTTAGAGACAGTTTTGTATTTATAGTGAGTTAGGTAGAGGAGAACAAAAGGCTTTTGTATTTCTATCGGGATTCCTTGTATGACACTTTGAGATTCCGCCAGGTTTCATTTTTTTAATTTTATATATTTAACTTAACAGGAAACGTTATTTTAATTTAATGCACTTATTATATTTAGAGAAATGAATAATCCGAATGTGTTTAAATTGTTTTGAATTACACAGATAACACTTCTGATTCTAGTTTATTCTTAGGTTATTGGTAGCACTAGTTTTCTTGCTGTGAATAGCATGTCGGAGGAGACCAGTAATGATGAGAGCGTTCCACCGCCTTTACCGTTGAGCCGATTTGTGCCGTCACGCCCTAAGGTCGAGCTACTTGAAGGACTTTCTAAACCAGTTATATAGTAAGTTACTTATATAGCTGTATGAGTATTGATAGCAATGTTGTTTCATCGGTAGATTTGGGGTGCCCTATTGAATTAAGAAAAGTCGTGCTGCAAATAAGAAACGCCGAATACAATCCTCGCCGCTTTACGGGTTGTGTTATTCGTCTTAGGGAGCCCCGCGTTACTTGTCTACTTTTCAGCAGTGGCAAGTTGGTCACCACTGGTGGTCGATCGGAAGAATCAAACAACCTGGGCGCTCGAAAATGTGCCCGCGTTATACAGAAGTTGGGCTTTCCTGTAAGAGGTGTTTCAAGGCTTGTAATTCAGGGTGAAAAGTTAATTGCTTGTTGATTTTTGTTTTAGGCTCAGTTCAATAATTTTCGAATCCAGAATGTAGTTGGAATTGTTGATCTTAAATTCCCTATTCGCCTCGAGGGTCTACTAATGGCCAACGAACAAATGGCACAGTAAGTTTTATTTGTGTTGTCTTCATAGCATGACCCATGCAGCGTTTCCCCTTGATATCAGCAAATTTTTTCGTGTGCAGTGCTGTTGTGAGGCTTATTTATTTAAATAAAGCTTTCATCATTCATTGGTCAGGTCGCAGTCTGCTGATTCTCATCAGAAATCACCCAACTAGGAGCAGCTGTTGAAGTCATTTTTCAAATATGCATCTCATATACGCATTAGATTTCTGTCCCTTTTTAGATATGAGCCTGAAATATTTCCTGGACTTATTTATCGGATCATCAATCCGAAGTTAGTTTTCCTCGTATTTGTCAATGGGAAGGTTATCGTTACTGGTACGTCTATTTTTTTTCGCTGTTGTGAATAATATGTATCACTCATACCGTGAACTTGAGTATATTTTACTCGTGTGCTAACGGCTAGGTATTTTAACAGTCTACCTGTAGGGAGAAGGACACACCACTAGTTGAATGTGTCCTGAAATTTCGCGAATTTAGGCATTTTCTTCAGAGGAAGCTTTCGAGCTCGCCGATTCTTGATTATATGATAAGTTCATTTACAGAAAGCCATGTGATCCCTGTCCCACTCGACTCATCAATTCAGTTTGTATCACTAACAAGTCGCTTGTACAGACGAGTTTTGGGTTGATTTAAATTCCATATGTGTGGTCATAGATGTGATCGTCGATCAAATGCCATAGATACGTTTATGCATCAGTATTTGTGGTTACCACTGCTTCTGATCACTCTATTAATTTAATATTCATGCTTGTTTAATAATCAGTTAGGCAGAACCCTTTATTACAGCAGTTGACAGTAATTTTGCGTTTTTATGCAAACTTATAAATTACCTGTAATCCGTGCTTGCAAACCGACCAGACGTTCAATCGATTGGTTAGCAGAAAGCAAGCTAAATGAAGCGTTTGTGTCTCATAGTACTGTTTGCTCTCCAAGGTGTAAACAGCCTCCAAGACTCATACATCTTATCGAATCCGAGTTCTCTAGTGGAAGTATTTCGTATTTTTGAATGAAATTCATAGGCTCTTATTGTGGTAATAAATTGTTGCCTTGTCAAAATCTCCAGCTGTTAAGGGTTAAAAATTTCGGATTTTCAATGCATTCAAGGTGAAATTAGTGTTTTTGCATAGCATTTATTTCCAACACCGCTACCATATGTATTCTCGGTGAATTTTGTTACGCTCATAACTTCCTTTATATTACACAGTAGCCTTTGGTTAAGGGATATACTTCGACTAACCTACTCTTGTAATTTTAGGTGCTAAATCCGTGGAATTAATCTACGAGGCCTTGAACAAAGTGTACCCAGTTTTACGAAATTTCAGAAAATCGTCCTAAATACTTCCTTGTTAATAGTGTTTGTAAATAATTTGCTGTATTTACTTCCCTTACTTTGCGCTTTTCAATTGTTGGGCAATTTCACGTCTATTGGGCCTTTGGATTCCGAAGGCATTATTGTCTAAACGTGAACACAGGACCATTACAGGCAAGACGTAAGTGTAGTCCTGTCGCACGGATGTCCTTAAGACTGCTGCTCGGCCATGATATTTTCATACAAACGCGCCTGCGATAAAGAGGACCTTAAACACATAAGAAGCGAAATGGCTTTAAGCACTGTATAGTGTGCATTTGCGGATCTATGCGCTTGAATGTGATTACCATTAAAGAACACTGTGAACGGTGCCGGAATAGGACCTTATCAGTTAGTTTGATGCCCCTAATTTTCTCGAACTTGCGCCTCATGTGCTGCTTTCCCGGCCTATCGCCGACTTGGACACCGGTTGTCCTTGTGCCGAATTGAGTCACATGTTGATCCTCGGGTCTACTATCGCACAACTGCTACAGTTAGAACTGTGGGTATATTCGTGACTAGTTTTTCGCGAATCGCTGGGCTATGCAAGGCGATTATGGCCCATTTTAAGTTTGGCTTTAGCTAGGGGGGTGTCTATGCTCGCTCTTTGGTTCACTTTCATTGGATTTCTTAAAATTTCAAGCCATTCATTAACTTTCAGTGAACTGTCCAAACCGTGCGCTGTTGTCAACTTATATTTATACACATGCTTTCAAAATCCAACTCAATGCCGAATCAACGTTCTTGATTTCTAAGAATTTTCCAATACGTCGTTTTCAGACATGTGGTAGAAGTGTAGTGGGACAAAGGATTGGCTCTTCAGGTGTGTAAATGGGACCTCCAAAGTACTGTTCTGTATTGTTTTTATGATGCAATGGCGGCTGAAATGTGAGTTTGTATACATAATGGTTTCGGGAGTTAAAATCTACAGGGGAACTACGCTAAGGCTAAAAGGTAAATGTGTATAGATGATAACTAATACTTTTCCAAGTAGGGCAACGCGCACCTTTTCGCGTTAAGGGACTCACATGTAATTTGGCCACTTAACTGGGTTATGTTTCATTCTTTTCTGATACTGAGGTTAGATATAGATCCAATGACGACTTCCAATCGAATACTGATATGATAAGCAAATAAAACGTAAAATGGGCTGAGACAAGACAAGGAGCGAAATGAGAGAGTGGAACAACCGTTTCACCAGACTAGCAAACACGCCATTGGTGATTGTTCGATGCCGTGCGCTCAACTCGCGTATTGTATTAGGCCTCAAGCGTGACGCGTGGCAAAAGAGGCAGCGGCGGTGGTTTGCGCATGCTCACTAGTGTCCGGATTAGCTTTGGGGGTGCTGAGACAAGGGGGGAGTGTTTTGGAGTGAAGTACCTACTATCTACTTCATCGTAGAGGACTGCTCACTGTCAGATTTAAAACAATCGCCAGCTTGAATAACGCAAACTTGCTAACGGTACTGGTTTGTGGAACTTTCATCATGACGTAACAGATAGGCCTGATCATGAGCTAACTCGACCAAAGTGGATTGTTGATCGCGAGGTTTTTGTTTTAGTGGAGAGGAAGATGTGAATAAATTCTGAGACAGGGATAATGTGTCATGAAAACAATGACTGCTAAGCCTAAATTTTAGATTGAAGTTTGGAGCACGCGGTGGTAACCAGTCTCGTGGTTCTCCCTATTTGCTGCATAGTGAATGCGGTAGCTTCAGTTCGCTGACGTATAACATCGTCTGAGTCGGATGGAAGTCAATAGGCACCTTCTTATGCGCACAGAACAGTAAAAGCTGAAATGAATTGTCTAGGATTAAATGTAAAATTCGGTATCAACCAAGGTAGCTGTTTGTAGTACATTGAGATATCCCATCTAAATTCATGCTTTCCTATCTTTTCTGCGGATAGTCAAGTTAAAGTTCCACTTGAATAAATAAAAAGGAAAGCAGACAGCAATTATTTAATTTTATTAACCTCAGTGGAAAAGTAAACCAAAATGCCAAATTCATTAGAACGTAAGGAAATGCGTCTGAATTAGCTCTATTCACATATGCCTTTTTGAACTCGATTTAAACTAGAGTCAGTGTTATAAACTAGTAGCCAGGTCATTCCGCTATCAAACTGGACTTGACTTGCATTTTTATCCTGACACGAATTCTGCCGGTTGTATCCTACCCATAAAGCTGCAGTTGATGGAAACAACATCTTAGTTTGATTTTAAAAAGGTAAACGGAAAAAAAAACACACAATAAGATAACTTTGAAGTTAATGGAACTGCGTTATCTTCAGGCTGCAACATATGAAGCAATAATCAGGTGTTTTTTTGTTTCTCTGAACGGACTTGTGTTAAAATGACTCCTCCTTCAGGATTCCCTATGGAAATTAAAGGTGAAATCAAAGTTCCTTTTGTGTCTTAACATGATCATTACTGTCACTAAAAGTAAGCAGGGTGCTATACATCCTAGATAGATCAGCTAATAATACCTATCTTGAATAAACTAGTGAGCACAGAGCAAGGTTCTGATACTTACAAACCGATATTAAGCCAACTTGACGCAATTAAGAGGTGTCCCATGACACTTTACTTCCACCCACCAACTTACTCAATTGCAGGACAGAGAGCTAGTGATTTTTTAAATTAGTAGCAAAAACAAGTTTCAACATATAAATTACTTTAATCTGAGTTAATAATGCTATTACCAAAATTCAGAGAACTGGGGTTTCTTCAAGTCTGTGTTAAATTCCAATCTGAATTCAAGAAAATGTGCTTAAAGGCAGACTACGTAAATGGCAAATTAATGCTTTACTTGATAATAACCAGTTAAATAACCTATATGTACCGTAATTTTATCTGTCACAACTAGTAACTAATTCTATCAGCATAGATTTTGGATTTCTTTCGAAACTATTTTAATAATCGTCGTCATCGTCTTTAGAAATAGGCAGTTATTATTTTCGTGGGTCTGAAATCTGGTTACTTTTCTTCGCCATATTAAAAAAGCACAATGAGTTTTCATAATCGCTAAAATAATTGCGTTTATTTGGGTTTGAAATCTGTTTTTTTTTTTAATCAAAGAATGACTGTTAATTAATAATGAATAAGACTTTATATATCGCCTATTATTACAAGAGTTTGTATAAAACTTATAACATATATAACCGAATAATAAATAAAAGCTTAATATTTTTGCAACTTTGTTAATTTGTTTAACCTTGTAGTTTAGCCTGTAGGAGGTCACTTCAAGGGTCTCGTGTGGAATGGTATATGGCATTTTCTACGTTATGACCATTTATAGGCTAAGCGAACGAAAAAAGTCGGAATTGTTGGTAAATATGGTACCCGATATGGTGCTTCTCTGAGGAAAACGGTAAAGAAGATTGAAGTCAGCCAGCATGCCACGTACAACTGCAATTTTTGTGGAAAAGTATGTATTAATATATCTCAATGACATTACATTATAGGAAGCCTTAAAGCGCAAGGCAGCGGGTATATGGAATTGCAAGCGATGTGGGAAGGTGGTTGCTGGTGGAGCTTATGTTTGCAGCACAACCGCTGCCGCTACGACGAGGGCGGCCATCCGTCGTCTCCGAGATACTATTCGGACGTAGTGTGCATTTGTAAATACAGGTTCCTTGTCTATTCCTGGTAACATTTGGATTTTTGGGTGATTGGGTAGTTGTATTCAATGCTGTTGGAAATATTTGTACATAGGTTGGTGTGATCCTTGCTGCGGTTTAAGTAGTGCTGTGGGTACGACTGATGACCAAAAGGCTTTAAATCTACGCGGCGCAGTGGGCAATTGTTGATTGTAGATTTGAACTTTTAGGCTTGGTTATGTGAGATTGTATCTTACTTTGATAAGAGCGTTGACATTGCTACGTGGATCGAGTCATACGAATGTGGGGTTGCTGCTCGCTTATTTCGGCGCCAACAGCTGTCATTAAAATGTGTTAACTTACGCGCAATTGGTCGTGATGCTATCTATTATCTGATCATATCCTATGAAATAAATGATCCCCCTGTTTTCATTAGCATATTTAATGTGAAAAATCGAGCTGAACGTAACTGATATGTCACTTAGCGTTGCCGCGCAAATAGGAGCCTGCGCGATTGTTAATTCTTATTCTGTTGTTGCCGAAGTCGGAGCACGTTTGAAATTTGTTTCCGGTCTTTATGCGTAAATCAATAGTACGAGTTTACGTCTAGTGGTGATTCGCCTACGATGCAGCTTATTGTTGAGTGAATAAGGTGTTATCAAGCTAACTCCAGATTTTGTCATACGAGTGCTTCTTTGGACGGCTTCCTGACGCTGAGCTTCCTTGTGACCTACGTTATCCAGTCGGAGAAATTTGGCCACTTGTATATTTCATTTTGTGAATTCGTTGCGGTTTTTACGTTCGTTTGCAAAGTGCTTACTTCGCTCCCTTTTCCAGCCTACTTGCGGATCGATGTCTTGTTTTGTGCCTCACGGTAATGTAGGGATTTTGTTAAGTTGCCAGACATTTTTGGATTTCCATTAATTTCGATGATCTTTTACCCATATAATTATTGCAAAATGTGTTGTAACTGAAAATTTTTGCCTTTTTTCTAGGGGGTGGGGTGCACGTATAATGCTTGCCCTCGTTTGAAAGCGGAAAATGCTAGAATTTATGCTCGGTTATCAATCAGAGTTTATTGTAGTTAGTATTGCTAATGCATTCCTGGAGAATGCTCGAGGCACCTACTCCTTTTTAAACGAATCCTTAGTTTTCATATTGGTTACGGCTTCCATCTTGTCTGTGTAAAAAATTACGTGGTCAAGTGTTGGTCCAGCTGTAGTTCATGTGAGAGTTCAATGGCACTTAATTAGTTGCATTCTGCTGATCGTTGACCGATTGTTGATCGGTAAAGATATTAAATGTGTAGGAACGGATCTGCAGTGTTAGTGATCACAAAATTCTTGCTGATTTTAATTTGTTTGGGTAGTTGACGTGCCCACAAGAAACCTCCGGTCACAAATGAATGCAGTCAACAGTTAGTTTTTTTCCATGCATTGCGACAGCAGTTCTAGATTTCAAAAATATTGGCATCTGATAGAGTGTGCGGACACTGACTTTTGGCATTTCATTTTCTTTTTAAAAAAGCATTTTCGGGTAAAAGTAACAGCTCATCTGCCATAGACGAACGCTTATAAACACTTAACTGTCTGTGGATGGTTTCCTGGTATGCCATATGGACACATTTTGCAAGTTAAAATGCCCTACAAATCGGCGTATCGTATTTGTGGCAAATAGGTCTAGCGGTTCTTGAAAGTTCCAATGTTTTCTTGCATTGAGGCGGTATAAACCAAGAAGATTGTGCTCTAGAGCTGTGGTCCCAAGGATTTCTTTATCTTCAGCTGGGTCAGGGAATTTTTGGACTTAGTATGTCGCACATTCCACTGGTATTGTTTGGTCTTTTTCTTGTCTGTTCCAATATCATTGCGAACCAAATTTATTTCCACTGTCTGTGATTTTTTCTGGGAATAATTTACTTAACTTCGGTCTTCAGTGACCTTTGTCCCCGCCGCATGGTTTTCATCAATTTCCACTCTTATTGTATACTATCTTTTGCCCGTAATCAACCGGCCAAAAATCTCCAAGTACATTACAAAATTTTAAATCAGACGGTACTATTGTTCATGTAGGTGTTGATAGAAATTGGTGAACTGATAGTTTGTATCGACTTGTTGTGGGATTGGGTGGTTGGTGAGTCTGGGCAAGTGTAATAGGGATCCAGCCACTTCTATGGCTTGGAAAGAACGCAGTCCAGTTTGAGTTCTCGCGTAGAACGCAAGCAAACAGGCGTTGTCGTTCTAATTCGATGCTAATTTTTCTAAATATAGTTGGACGTAGTTGGTTCACTATTTGGTTTGTAAGATTGCTAAAATCCAGCTGCTCCAAAAAGTGCATCACTTCCGTAAATTTGGTTAGGTTCAATATTGTACTCTTGCGTTATAGGTTAACCCTTTCTCTTTCACAAATCTGACATTTCAAGTGTAAAACGGGTTCGTAATTTATCAATACAAGATTTTGTGGCGGCAGTCAGTGTAGCCTTGCATCAGTGTGCCTAGGCTTTAAGTAAATAATTTTTGGCGCGGAGGTGCGAACGATGTTTATACTGTTATCGGAAACCCAAACTAAGCGCATTACGACATTTCAACACGTAAAATTACTGTCTCAAAACAATCATTCGATGTCATAGAAGTGTTTATAAGAATGAGTTTTCGAATCTCCACACTGAGGTAAAACTTCCAATTACGCCATTGACGCCTCTTTGTTCTGGGTACAATCATTTGTCCATTCGGTAAATTTATCCGAACAATCATTTCCTCATATAATTAGGCAAGTTCCACCTGAACTGAAACTTGAACGGCATTGAGAGTCAATCGGTAATTCTAAAACCAGAGAAAGTGCAGCGAGAATTTACTATTTAGCTTTGGAAACCGTTCTCAGGTGGGGTGTCAGTTAGTTTGCACAGACTAGAAGCAGATACTAGAAGTGTGTTTAAGTGTGATTGGGACATTGTTGCTGAGGCTGTAGCGTCCACAGTGAAGGTTATTCCAAATTCTCGGCTTTTCGCTTAACTAGGCTGATTGCATTAATGCCAAGAGAGGCCACAATGCTACGACCATTTTGGTAACAACTAAACATGTTGTTGCGTAAATTATTGGGCGTAGAGGTCATAAGTAACATCTCTTAACGATAATTCAAGTACAAATTAATTGCACGTAATCTGAAATTACGCAAATCTGACCAGCCGTTCAAATTACCGCACGTGATGCGCAATTGAACGTCTCCCCATTTTCCGTTATATAGTACGCAACTTTATAGCACGGGGAGGGAGGTGCTGGCACGTCTGTCATTGGAGAGCCACATGCATCACACTTCATGAAATAACCACTATAATAGTATTTGGCATGGAAACCCTTCCGAATACTGGCCCTATAAAAAGAACCCGTGGTATTATTCCATTAGCATCTGCTTTTAAAATGCTGGAAGCAGGATGTACCCGCATAATAATGACAAATTACTTTGCGCAAAAGTTCAACAGTGCCCTGACTGGTTTCAAACAAGAAAACTATAAAGACATGCTTCAACACGGTTCTCAAACACAGCCTGACTGTAACAAGCCTAGTGATGGTCTTCCCTATTCAATCAGAACCTTTTACGAAGGATATGGAACTTAAATGTGATTCACAAGATTAAAAATACCTGAATCAATTCCTCGTTCCGTGGGATAGAATGTTAATATCACATGAATAAGATCAATTTGGTGAATTTAAGCGCAGAAACCAGTTCTGTACTTTGCTTACACGTCATTAGTGCATGGGAGATATGGAGCAATGATGAGAGCATGCCGAATTATCGGTTCCAACAAATGTCAAGGATTAAATCATCCTACATCGTAACCACGTAAATCACGAAAGCAAGGTTGTGGAAATCATTTGATAAAAATCCAAGTGATACTGTAAAACTAAAAATAGAATGGTGTCAAAGAAGTCAGTTTAACATGAGATTAGTTTAGGATGGTGCGTTCATTGAAGACTCGGTCTCGCTGAGCTTCAATGCGACCCTTCCAGCGCGATTGTTGTTCACGGGCTCGATTTACCACGGCACTTGGTCCTCCGCCGGAGCTTGACGGCTCATTGACACCAACTCCCTGGGCGTCTACAAGAAAACAAATGTGGTTTTCTTACAGCAAATGGGGAGTGAAGCAATGTGAGTACCAAACGCTGAGTTGGTTTAGAACAGAATTTATCTAAAAATGCTTGAAATTAAAATCAAATGATTTCTGACAGGACTAATTATTATTACATAACCACTTAACTAGAAGCAAAAATAACTAAGCATTCTTATATTATGCAGGTGCAGAGATGTGTGGAATGAAAAACAGATGTAATAGAATATTTCCAAGCCATGATATCAAAATTTATGAAAAATACAAATATTAATCACCAGCCAAACTGTTGTATTCACTGGTTCTTTGCGATGGCAAGACATAACTACGAACTGTGCGTATAGTTTTGGAAGGTGAAAATGAGGCAGACGCGGCCATTCCGAAAAGGTTATTACGGGATCTTGATGCCAAACATGGTTCCAGTAGCAGCATAAATCCAAGGTAGAACGACAATGTGGATATGATAACGATGATCAAAATGACGACAACCTAAAGTTTCATTACATGACATAACAGTACCTTAATAGTAGTAGTGTTTCGAATCTGATACTTGCAATCACAAAAGGGACACAAATCAGATTTGTTTTCCAACATTATAGGGCACGTACTAAAAACATGAGACAAAAGTAAGTGAGAAAACCATTTATCCGACGGAATAGATTTAACAAATACATATCGTTTAGGTTCAGCTGAAGACTCGTTCAGGATTTTTGGCACTGAGTGGTCAACACAAACACATTTGCATCTTGCATCCTCGTAGGCTGCATTTACTACGGCAGAAAGGAGAGTGAGAAGCAAAACACTGTAGACCCAGCCATCCATTTTCATATTGAGTAAAATATATTTGATGTATTAAAAGACAAACAATGGAATTATATTACTTACTTTAGTCATTAAAATGACCATTGTTGTAAAAAGCTGTAAATTCTGTAGCGTTTACTGTAAAAATTGTTTCAGCTTTTTCACATTTTAAGGCACTCTAAGACTTAATTCGTTTTTGATTTTTTTGTTTGAAAACGTTACTTTTTAACTACTTTTAACTCTCAACTACCATTGTCCTAATATGTATTGAGAATCGCAACCACTGTAAGAGTTGTCTTCTTAAAAAATCATAGATTTAGTAAGACGTTTGATAAAGCGCTTATGAAATAAATGTGTCCTTTTCTCTGGGATAGCTTCAGGTTACTTTCTTAAAACCTTTTGGGCATCAATGCGATCGTTCATTCACTCCCATCTGCGACATTAGTAGTAAATTTTTTCTTCTGCGAAAACATTGAGCGTAAAATACTAAATTTGATATTTTTTTTCAAATTAACATAATCCTACTTTAAGGCTTAATCTTATTTTCAATGAGAATTTTAAGGTCTAATTGGGATTATTAACTTTGCCTATAGCCATCCATGGATTATTTTGCAGAAACTATATACTAAGAGAATTTTTTTGAAATTGCCTTTTATGGTAGTAGATTAGGCAACATTATGTATCTTAGGCATTACATTTCAAAAGATTTTGAATGTTTTCTGATCATCTTGCCTATAAATACACTGACCAGGTCAGCGATCAACTCTCTCTAGCATAACGACAACTGGTGAGCGTTGCTTTCAGATTAAAAGGTATGTTTGTCCAAATTAGTTTTGTTAATTTTTGGTAAATATAAAGCAGGCTTTTTATATATCCACTCGTGACCCAAACCTGGTAGGGCAGAAATATATATGTCATAAACATGATATAATGATGCATATTGCCTTAAATGTCTTAAACAATAATATATTAAAAAGGCGTTTGGAAAAATTATAAAATTCCTGTGTGACTTTTGAGACTACAATGCGTTCCCTTCCTTTTATCTCTAAATTTGCTTTCAAGAATTTAAATTTAATGAGCCTTAAACCTCTGCGTTGCATATGTGAAACAATCAATGCAGGTTATTTTACAGAAGATTAAATTAAGTCAAAATTTAGTCATATTGAGTTTTGGCAAAGCACAGTGACTAAAATGAATATATTTATTTTCTCATTTTCTACCTAAGGTTTTTAGTTGTCGAAACCATCATAGTACACAAACAAATTTTCTTCGATATAAAATAAGTCGTATAAACTATTAAAGGTAAAATATATAGTAAATCAAATGTGTAACTAGCACTTGATTTAATGCCGGTGGTAAATCTAAGATCCATTCGTACACAAATATATTGACTATTTAGTCTTTGTGTTTGAGCAGAAACTTGAGATAATGCATTAATTTTTGGCGACAGGAATATTAACCTGGCTATCCTAAATGTGTCAGTTATCGGACTGATGCTAAAGCTATTACGGATTAGCAGCGATCGCGTTTTGGTGGTCCCCGCACACTATGATGCGCATTTAACTAGCGGTGTTGTCTTCTGTCGTCTCTCTTCCCTATATTCTCTGGTTTTTTCCGAGCTGTTAACTAGAAGGAATCGCTAACTGAAGCTCTACAAAACAATGTTTGCAGTAGTTTGATATTTTTAGTCAAGTTTAACTCTCCTAATAGCTTCAAATTTAAGTTAACTTATGGAGATCAATTTTAAAGAAAGCTTTTGTCAATAACTAAAATTTCGATAAATATATACATTTGTTGTCAAAAAATCATGCAATCATACATCACCTTGAATTTCGCACCAATGTAGCAGGTATAATGATGCAGTAATCGGCATTGCTAAATAGTGATAGGAAGATAATTGCACTTCTTCTAAAAAAATTTTCTAATGCGGTTGTGACTATTAGTTTGATATGTGCCATCTTGCTTACAGCAACTGAGTAGAAACAGCTCTTAAGACAGTTAAATTTTTCTAGGCATGTGTTTTACGGGAGTGAGTATTCATCAACAAACGCATAACGGTTTAAATAATAATTTTATTAAAACAACCCCTGTTACGTTTTCCCGTAACAAAAAAGAAGACCAATCAAATAACGGTACCGGATCCCCTGTTGAAAGCTGGAACCGACGTTGCCAGGCTAATACTGGGACAAGACCAGCGATCGAGTAGAGAGCTTCATTCACGTCAGCCACGTGCAGAGAAAAAGTGAAATCGAAAGTGAAAACGAAACTAATTCAAGTCAACGTTGACCTTGGCTTGATAAATGAGTAACAAAACAAATGTTGATGAATTATGTAAATAGAATCAGAAACCAATATTAAGGAATCGTGGATCCCCAACACCCCAACTCTAGATGCAAAATGGGCAACATTAAACAAGGCCAAAATCCCCAACTGTTAGCTGTGATTTAGGCAGATAACCTTTCTACTAACAAACGTTAGTAGCGTGGACTTGACCCGTGGCTTGACCATAATAAGTGGATTTACGTTTTAAATAATATCTATAACGGGGAACAACAGCAAGTATTTTTTAGCTTAACTATGGTTTCACAGACAAACGAATTATGCATTGGGGAGAAAATAGCATGGTTGTTTTAACATTTTGCAGAGAAATGCCGATATTTGAAACCTTTACAACCGGGAAAATTTTTCCCCTCAGTGTCTGCAAGACAGAAATTGAACTATTACGTCCTTTTTTAGATCACTAAAGCATATTTACTGGCGCACTGTGGCATGAAGTTTGTCGCTGCCCTTTCATTCAGAGCATTCATTCATAACATTTTCATAAACTGCTATCAACTGAGTGTAGTGGTGAACTGCTGGATGCAAAATGTTCGCAAAGGCGACATTGGTTTACGATTTCAAGAATATGAAAGTGTGGGAATTTTCAAAATGCTCCTTTTTTAGAAAATATTACATCCTTAAGCTAGTCCATTAACCATTTTTCATGTTTCACAAATTGACAGAACTGAGATTTTGTCAAATCTCGAGTTTGGGTAAGAAAAATCGACATGTAGTAGCTTGATCTTAGCACTACCTTACAACCCTCTAATTAACAGCCCAAGACAACTCGAGTAGAGTGGAGAAGAGG